>JAYMSY010000391.1:0-12365 GCA_036897685.1 Monsonia emarginata | reverse complement strand
TTACTGGCTGTCTTATTACGGCTTGGCGAATTGTATTGAAACTCGTTGAGTTACAATTTTTCTTGCGTTGACCACAATTTGATCAAAACATACACTTTATAAGAAAATATAACTCGAGGACTTGCAATTGGAGGGAGACTAAGTCAAAGATGCCACAAAACACCAACACTCGTGTCAAAACCTGAGAAAATGCAAAAACAGACCGAGACAGATGCAAAATCCAAAACAAGCTCTTGATTCTAACGTTGGAGCTGTCACCTTTTGTACTACATTGTGCCCACAACCAAAAACTCCACCTCTACTATGTATTGTGTACCTCATCACCATTCACTATATAAACCCATGTCAATGGAACAAAAACACCAAATCAACCAACCAAACAGCAGCAACACATTCTCAGCAACCTTAAACTCCTCAAAAAAAGCTTCCCAAGATACTATGGCTTCCAAGATTTCATCAGCGGCCGCTACATTCCTCGTTTGCTTCGCCGTTTTGGTGATGGTCGCGGCAGCGGATACCATGCCTCCGGGGATGAACAGGGGCCCCGCTGCCCCTCCGTCAAAGGCTGTCCTCGCCGCTCCCTCCGCCTTCATCGGCCTCTTCGCCCTCCTCGCTTCCTTCCTCGTTTTCAGGGTTTGATTGATTCCTCCGCCATGGTCGTGCAGCTCTTCTGCATGATCTTTTCTTGATTGTACTTTCTTCTATATATCATGTGTGTGCTGGTTCTGAATTTGTTGTTACTTGTAACTTCCATTGATATGGGTATTCTTGGCTATGAAGTTTTATGTGCTCTCAATAAAAATCAGGTGTTCCATTATATCAACTTAAAAGGTTTACTTAGCTTCAGGGTCGTGGGCACGAGTTTGAATCTTGGAAATTCAAATAAATAAATGTTTAGGCGTAAGAGCATCATTTTGCAGTCAATTCTTTACGATAGGTAGAAATTACCGTTTCTGCCAAATCCAACCAGTCAGTTTGCTGGGTGGAAACAGACCGACTGGATGGATTTATTATTGAAAATTGTCCCCCACTTGATCCGATCGGTCAACATGCCATGCTTCCGCCTGGCAGACCGGCCAAATTGATTTAAAATAATTAAAAAAAACAAACGGTCGGTCTACCCGTTTTCACTGACGGGCCAGTTGAGGGGTGTCTGTGCAACCAGTAAGCATATCTGTCTATCGACTGCCACTGTGGTGCAACCGACAATTCCACAACCCCTCAATAGCCCCATTGCGGGAGCTCTAAGGGACACTGCATGAATAATTTCTACTAGACTATACAATAATTGGTTCCTCAGCTATTAGCTTCAAGCGATAACAATTTCAATGCAAGAACATAATCTCACAAGTCAAAACCAAAAATTCATTGTAATCGGCAGTCCAACAGGCAAGAAGATGTAGTACACAATGATAAAATCAAAGAAACATATAGATTTACTTTCTGATATCTAAATACATATACAAAGTACCCAGCAAACACTCCATGAGCTCCATGGATTCCTGGTATGCAACTATATATAGTACACAACAACTGGGTTTCCTGATGCATGATGATCCTTTCATGCAATTTTTACACCTTCCCGGTGTCACAAAATGAAGTAGCTAGTTTTGACAAAAGGCCGTTTTAAGTCCATAATTACGCTTCATTCCTGACCTGTACATATACATACCTCCAAAGCAGAACGGTTTGGCGACGATCACAGAGGATGGAGATTATGAATCAGGCGTTTAGCTGTAAGAAGTGGGTTTTCCGGTTGATTGTGAAAGGAATGAATGTGCAAATAGAGCATGAATCGATGCTCCAATGGGAAGCACGTCCTCATCTATGTTATAGTAAGGGCTATGCGGAGGATGTACTGATCCAGTCTTCTCGTTAAATGTTCCTAAGAATAGGAAAGAGCCTGGTACTTCATCTAAGTAGAATGCAAAATCTTCACTGCCCGTGAAGGTGGGAGCTAGTTCTACGTTCTCTTCTCCTACTATCTCACTTGAAACTAGCCTTACTTGTTCATAAATGCTTGGATCGTTTATGGTTGGGGTAATCGTGGGGTGTTCTTTACCGGAGAAGTCAATCTCAGCAGTGCACCGGTGCACGGCAGCCTGTCCTTTTATGACCTGAAACAGATGAGTTGAAAAGAAATGAGTACTATGCTCTTCATTGATCGCAATTCATGCTTTTACGTTTAATATGGATTCGTTAGAAACCTGTTCTATCCTTTCCTTAAGTGCATAGAAACTCGTCTTGCTGAAAGCTCTGAAAGTACCACCAAATGTAGCAAAGTCGGGGATGACATTAAATGCAGTCCCTCCTGCTATGATTGATACAGAAACCACCTGCAACATGCAAACACTTATTGAGTTGCGTAGCTTTCAACAGTTCCATTTATACGGTGAAAGAAGGAAAATTAAACCATATACTGCCCCAGAATCAAATGTCTGAATGATTGCATCTAATGAGGCTCTATATGTGGCAATAAACTAAATATAGTACCTGAGAGTCTAGAGGGTCAATTTCCCGGGAAATGATGTTTTGCAAGCTAATAACTGATGTTGAAACAGCCAAAATAGGATCAATTGATTGCTGTGGAATTGCTGCGTGACCTCCTTTTCCACTGATTTTCGCTTTGAAGCTTCCACATCCAGCTAAAAACTCTCCGGGCTTTGATGCTGCGACCCCACTAGGATACCTATGCACTAAATGCAACCCAAAGATTGCCTCTACATTTTCAAGCACCCCTTCATCAATCATTTCTCTCGCCCCTTCACCTCGTTCCTCAGCCGGTTGAAATATGAGAATAACAGTTCCCTATAGTTTGATCATGATCAGGAGATGTGCATGATAATTCAAAACAAACAGAAAATTCTGTGAATCTTCAGCTACCTGTAATTTGTCGCGTGTTTGTTGGAGTACCTTAGCAGCACCTAGGAGCATGGTAGTATGTGCATCATGGCCACAAGCATGCATTTTGCCATCTACTTTGCTCTTGTGTTCCCATTCCACCATTTCCTGCTTATAGACCATATGGGCGTCGTTAAACAACATAACATTATATTGCCAAAGATATAGCAATCCCCACTCCTAAAAATTAAAAGCCAAAGCACCTAATATGAGTTAAAGCACTTGAAGAGCTAAGGTGGGTCTTAGACTAGTACACTTGACCCTCAAGTTAGCTAGACCATAAATGTGACTTTTTTTTTGGATAGAATAAAGACTTTATTGAAGAGCTAAGGCATGGCCCAATCTGCGGCCGCCTTTGATATTACAGAAAAAGGGAGATCGACAGATCGTCCTCTGGCCACACAAGTTCACTAGAGGACACTTTACCTACCTCAGCTAAAGAATGCGCCACCGAGTTACCTAAGCGCCTAACAAATGAGACATCAAAGTAAGAGAACAGTCTGCTTATGCGCCCTATTTCTTCCGCCAAAACTCCAAAGTAACTGCGGTTATCCTTTGGAGCCTTGATGGCAGAATAGAGCTCAAAGGCATCTGTCTCTAGAACAATTCTGTCATATAAACCGTCTCTTGCCCATCCAAGCGCCGGAATCGCCGCCAGGGCCTCCGCTTCATGCGGCTCCACCACCCCATCAATCCACGAACACCTTGCCAGGCAGACCTCGCCTTTCTCATCTACTGACTTTTGATTCTTCAAATACTAGCCAAAGCACCTGTGAGTGAAACCATTTGAAGAACCAATGTAGGTCTTTTCCTGGAATTATGGTTTCACTCCATAAATGGGTGATTAAATTTTAACTCCTAATGCTTAATTTTTGTGTCCTCTCTGCTAAACTTTCACTACTCACCAAGTCACTAGCTTTCCCACTTAAATTTCTCACTTGCCAAACACAAATCCATGTTGGGTTCCTCTCCTTTCCAAGAGAACTGTCCATATCCAATCACTTCAATGAAAACCCAGCCAAAGTCAAGGCAAAAAGTGAACAAATATTATATTTAGAGATTGAATTTATGAATAAATAATTGAACCCTATACCCTCCAAGAACACTATTATAAAAGATCACCATTTTCAGCTACAAGATTAAAGTATTGACTTTACTACAAATGCCTCAACAATTTGAAAATCCACCTTAATCAACCAATGATTATAATAATCAAAACCCAAATCAATAAAACATCACTCCTCAAGCAACAGAGCACCACAATTTTAGTCACAGTACTAAAATCAAACACCTTGAGGTCAACACAACTACAGTCCCCAAGTGGGTCCATGAAAATTCCTTTGCCCCAACAAAAGCACACACCAAATTCACGCTTCAAAGCTCAAACCCACGAAAGGATCGTCCGTACCTGAATGGGCAGAGCGTCCATGTCCGCTCTCAGCGCCACAAACGGCGGCGAACCCGACCCGATTCGGGCAACCACCACGGTCCCCCCGACCGGCCACCGGGACTCGACTCCGAGAAGATCGAGCTCGCGCCTGATGAGCTCGCTGGTCTCGAATTCCTCGAATGCGAGTTCTGGGTTCTCGTGGCTTCTTCTACGGATCCTCTTCATCCAGTTCACGGTTGATGGGTCATTGGCCAGCGACGTCACGAGCTCTTTCAGCGAAGAGGAGTTGCGATACGTTTCGGTGAGATCGGAAGGAGGATTCGAGCTTTCGCCATGGAAGGAGATGTGGAGGAAGAAGCAAGAGCAGAGAGCTAAGAAGGTGGAGACAGGGACGATGAGTAGACGAAGAAGGTCCATTTTTTGGCCTCAATTGTAAAATTGAATGAAACTTCGGGCAGTTATTTATAATTCCACAAGCTCCCAAAATGTTCACAAATCTACCTAAGAAATTTGTGTTAATTACAAATTCTTCCCCACAATACTTTAAAATTGCATTTCGCGCACCTTAGTAGTGTGTTTTACTGTTTTTATTCCCACTTTATCTGCAGAAACGAACAAAAAGAAAAAAAAAAGGTTGGCATGATCAGGCACTATTTGTTTTTAAGGAATGGGAGGGAGTGTAAGGGAAACAAAAACCCTATTTTACCTTCTGTATTCGTTTTTAGGAGAAAAAAAAAGAGATTATTACCATTTTAGTCGCTATGCCGACTATGTTCGGGAAAAGGCTTAGTAGTTGGTACCTACATTTTTATTGTAAAACAATCAAATAAAAAGATGAAACAGAAAGACGGCACTGGTTTCATTGTCCCTAGCTAACAGGGTGAAACAAAACGATAATCACACGTGATGAGAATTGGCAAGATTTCAAAATATATATCCAGTCTAAGTTACCACAATAAGCTTGCTGAACGTAGCATTACAAATAACCAAGATGTAACTTCACTGTACCCATCAATGTGGAAGCAACAAAACACAATACAGTTACCTTGATATGACCATCATGTGCAATCAACAAATTATCTGGTTTCAAATCGCGATGAACCACGCGCAGTGAATGCAAATATTCCAAAGCGAGCACCTGCAGAAACATTGTACTTCAAACTAAGAGTTGCATCATTATCTAAACAGAAAATATTTCTTCACAGCATACAATAACTTACAACTTCTGCTATGTATATGCGAGCAACATCTTCATCCAAGCAGCCTAAATTCCTCAACAATGAATATAGATCTCCCCCATTCAAGTACTCCATCACCAGATACAAGTTTTCGCGACATGTAAATGAATAAAAGAAACGAACCTGAAACAACACTTATATATGTTAAAATAGAACAACAAATTTTAAGTGCATGCAAAACGATTAGATGGTTAGACCTGCTCACCACAAAAGGATTGCGAACCGATATTAAAATGTCACGTTCTGCTAAAATACTTTCAACAGCATTCTTACGGATCATATCTGCCTTTTTCAGAACCTGGCACAAATAGAGAAACACACAATAAATCAAAGCCTGTTTCCCTTTCACTATTCATGAAACCACAAGATGAAAATGCATAACTCAGAGGGCTTCACATCAAAATACAGTAAGAGAAGGAATGATAAGCAGCCTAAGAATGCATCAAGTTGTAGATTTACAGAGCAGAAATTACATGAGGCAATACAAATTGATTAACAATGACCTTAATGAAAAGACAAACTGGGAAAAAAGGATATACATCTCAGTCAAGCAAATGAAAAGGTAAATGAACATATAACAGAGGAAAAAATGAACCCCAAAGCACACAAGTACAGATAAAAAAGTGAAGTGTCATCATCTAGAAGATGAGATATGGAACATGATGTCACAATCACAACAAATCTCGATAAACTATTTTTTTGCCAAGATCCAGGGAAATTCATTTCTATCATCACAAAACAATGCTGCTGTATGGTCCCTGAAAATTCATCACTGACAAAATATAAAAAACGTATGATTTCTGAAATCTACTCTTAAACACCGCAATTGAAAAGCATCTATGTAAATACCATTGCAAACAACAGACACAATGGCTCGCATCTATTAAGTTATTTGGACATATTAGTGAGTGTACAAGGTACATTGATTTGAAAAAATTGCAAGGACCCATATTATCATCATTCAGATATTTATGAAGACAGCGAGTGAACTTGCAAGAGAAATCAACACCATTAATATGATATGAATTCATTGTAACTACATTAGAGCATGTACAATGAATGCAAGGCTCAGAGGGCGATGCCAACAGAGATGCAAAATCCGCATTGGGCTCTCTTGCATCTCCACCCACAGTGGTAGATCCTGATGCCAAATTCGCATCACTGTTGGCATCTCCTTAAGAGCCTTGCATTACATGCTCTAATGTGGTTTTTTTTTTTCTTGCTTTTTGGCTGAATTTTACGTAGAAGACCATTTTTTTTTTAAAATGGTTCTCTTGGCAAGAGAACATTTTGGCATTGCCATTCTGGGCTCTACCACTGTGTGAACCCAATTCCAAATGTGTGGGACTCACATTTTTGCATTTGAAATCCCCAATTTTGCATCTCGCATTGTACATGCTCTTAATTTAACAAAATACTTTTTAACAAATTACTCATCAAGCACAATTGTAGCTCCACTATTAATGTACCTTGATAGCAAAAAGATCTCCTGTTGTTCTCTTTTTGGCCAAGAAAACTCGGCCAAATGCCCCACGGCTGATTGGTTTAATGATCTCAAAGTCATCTATGCTGGTACGATCTTTAGAGGAATGAATGGGACTTGTTCTCAAGCTACGAACCACATCATCTTCTAAAGGGGCATCTTCATCAATCACAGTACTTGTTATGTCCACCTTTTCATCTTCCATTTGAGCACAAAGCTGCAAATATTTCTCCCTATACAACCGACATCTCATTATATTCGTATCACACAAGAAATCAGTAAATTATTATTTTTTTTAAATTTCCAATAAGATTGCTGAGTAAACTTTTCAGCAGGAAGCTGACCTTCATTTCCACAGCACAGCTAACAGTTTGATAGATTCAAGAAATATAACAGACATGTACTCACCGAATCAGCTTCTCAATGCGTGTCCCAAAAGACTCCACAGTTACTGCATCAAACTTTCTACGGTCAATGACCACTTTTAAGTCCTCAAGACATGTCAGTAAATATGTAACTGAGCGCTCATCATCCAGGGGTGTATTTGCTACACATCGTGCAATATCAACTAGTTCACCCATCTGCATCATCCAGAAGAAACTAGAACTTGAAAATACTTGTAGTAAACTTAAGGATGGATATCAGCAAGTATTGCCCAAGGCCAAGAAGTGCACGGTAGTCAATATATGATCCTTCTGGAATTGTAATTCTAAGGCAGATTACATACATAATGTGTACGAGGTCTTATTGAACATTTTCAGCTTAATTTAAATTGTTTGTATGAGAAGTTCACACCATCGGCATTCTTTGCTTCGGATATTTCATGATATATTTAATTGCTACCAGAATGAGATGATCAATATCAATATCACATTACCAACAAATACAATGACATCCACTTATTTCACCCTGACAGTCTTTCAGTTATCTATCTTTACACAGAACTTCAAACTTAACCAATCAGTACAAAATTTCATTTTTTGGCTACCCTATCATTCATACTTCTATAAATTTACTGAAAAGAATTTTGAGTTTCATTTGATGATTCTATTGAATTGTAATTTGGAACTAAAAGAATGTTGCCTCCATGTAATTTTGTTTTTGTTGGAGATTAACCAATATGGAATATATGTTGATTCATTTTCATTAAAATGGTTTCCACATGCAGCAATAATTATGCTTCTTTTGGGGGGAAAACCTCACAGGCCAAAATGCCATAAATATCCTCTCTGCATCTCTACTAGAAGAGAATTAAAAGAGGTTCTTAGAATAGACTTCAATTTGAATTTGTTTTCACCGACCACAATAAAAACATGCTAACATGAGCACAGAAAAGAAAACTTCCAACCAATGCTTTATAAATTATATCTGAGGTTATTCATTTCTCTCTCAAACATTAGAGGTTACATAATAAATTTCAAGTAAGGATCTCTACTCAATCTGATAAAGTATGTCATTCTGCAATTTAAAAAAGAAACAGAAAAGAATGTTCTGATAGAAATGATGAAGTCATGCCTTTAATGGTAAAACAGTTACCTGAGGAATATCATCCTGCTCAGAGAATGCACCTTTCCCTGCCAAAAGCAAATCTATCTGACTGTTCCTAGGTGTTAATAGTGGAGATCTAGGTGTCATGCTACCAGCAGATGACGTTGTCATTCCTTGATCAGACTTGGGACCAAAACGAGTTTTACATGACATCATCGGTAAACCTTTCATATCCTCCATAAAAGCAGAATTATCAGCTTCAGGAAAACAGTCAAGCATATCCTCGGAGCCTCGCCTGGACCAATCACTAAGTTTGGGTGAGAGAACATCAGACTCTTCAGTCACACTAGAATTTGACACTTTTGCAACATCTGGGCTCCCTACCATGTGCTGTATATCCTTCTGTCCAAAGGCTTCCATCATCTTCTCAAGAGTTTCAGCAATTCTGATTAGACGCTCATTCACACTTAGACCCTTCTGATCACATCTATCAGCAATGGCACAAATTCTTGAATGATCTTCCACATGTGAAGTCGGAACCTCCTCCTCACAAATGCGACAAATAATTGAATTTTCATCAGAAACATTCTGCTGATCCCCCCAGTAGCCCCATGAAGCTTTATGTTGGTGCTTGGAGGAATGCTCATGAGAATCTTTTCCCTGAGGCTCAGGAGGCTTAAGAGGCGCCAGATCCATGTCAGCAATTACTCCCTTTGTACTTGCAACTTTCAAGGATTCAGCCTTCTTATCAATCTGCTCCACAATCAAAGCAGCCTCTTTTGCGCTTTTCCCTGCTGGAGATGGGAGTTTTCTCCAAGATGCTATTCGGTCACCCCTGCCTCCAGATGATTCCAAGTTCTTTGGAATGTCATCTGCAAGAGGAGAAAGAAAATTTACTGGCTGTGTAACTTGATCTCTTTTCCAATCCAACCCGTGATGCTGCTCTTGACTGTAAAATTTCCTGGATGAAGCAGCCTGCACAGCTTTTGTAGCACTAGAACTTTTAGGATCCTTAGGCAAGGGTGGGGGAATTCGTTGTTCGGCAGAATGCAGGACTCTTGACTGACGAAGCTGGAGAACATGTTCATCGTCAGCCAAACCACTTTCCTTGTGGAACTGCAGCAATCTTGTGCACCTTGTTAGAATGAAAAGCATCCGAGTATGAAGCTGCTTGAGCACTCCCATAGGAAGTTCTTGACGCCTATCATCCAAATCCTGAACGATACCTTCACACTGGAGCCAGAACTCTCCAGGTGATAACATTGCACATCTACGAGCCAAAATCAACAAATCCTCAATAGTTTCCTGCAACTCGGGATGACTTTCTGCATTTTTTTCAAGAATTCCAACCAAATCTCCTGCAAAGATAGCTAAATCGGAATTCACTTCTTCCTTTGCTTTGTCAAATTTCGCTCGAATGACGACCAAGACTTCCTGTAATAAAAAGCAAGGTGATCAGGCATATATGGAACTTCCTACATTGCAATCTGTGACCTACAAAAGGAAACTTATGTACCTCTAAGTTATTTAACCCTCGAGGCTTCCAAAATGGGAAAGGTCGAACACCTTTGGAGTTTAATTCATGGGAAAAACTTTTGATGTCAGCTGGAAACCTCTTCCTGGGTGCACTTGTGACACGAAGTATAGCTTGAAAACGAGGGGATTCTGACTCCTTTAAGTTATCACAATCATATGAAGCATAGTCAGGCATATACATTTCAGATGTGAAAAAGCAAATCAAGTGCAGAACCATTTTACCAATAAGTAAATGTATGAACAAAGTCGATGAAAGAACTTTATACCATACCTCTGGAGTACAAACATCTGAACTTCTCAAACCTCCCGAAGGACCCCATGATGAATCTTGTCTCCCTATTAAAAATGTTTAAGACACCGAAATTATTAAATGAAATAAACATATGAAATTGACAGCCTTTAGACATTGGCTCAAAACTTCACCAGTTGTCCGAATCCTATCTGAAGTTCATTTGACGTTAATTCTATAACAGGTACTCCACTCCTTATTTAGAATGAATCACATAAGATAAAGTACATAATTTCGTCAAGAGATTCATAGTAATGTCTAATTACGTGACCTCCCGTGCATACAGCTTTTCAATTATTTCTCTGTTGTCTCTCTATTCTTAGTGCATTTTTGTGGTTGTAATTAACAAATTCAAAATGAAATAACCAGTATTAAACAGAAGAAAGACAATTACTTTTCACCCTGCAATCCTCATGCGGACCTTCCCACTCCTTAGCAATTCTCTTTTCAGTGTAAAGAATCTTTATGTTTTCACCCATTACTTAAACGTCAATTTCCTTACTCTTTAATCTTTTATCTCTTCCTAAACAAGAATTATTTTACCATAAACAATCCCCATTCTTAAAGCAAGCAATTCAACCTGCTCCTCTCTGTGCATCAACACAATTCCTTGCCTACAATAGTAACCTCTTAAAAAAATGCTACAAACAAGTAAACCATATCAAGTCTCAATCAAGCGAAAGGCTTGGAAGGACACCATGCCAAGAAAATCAAACCGTCAACAAGCTTGGTCACAGTGAAGACACTAACAAGTATATCATGATCACTCAGCTTCAATTACAAAATTTCCCTCCTATCATTTGAGAATTTGAATG
This sequence comes from Monsonia emarginata, assembly GCA_036897685.1. NCBI lineage: Eukaryota > Viridiplantae > Streptophyta > Magnoliopsida > Geraniales > Geraniaceae > Monsonia > Monsonia emarginata. The sequence goes on along the minus strand of JAYMSY010000391.1, from coordinate 1,225 downwards.
AATGAGAAAAAAGCAAAAAGTGATATGATGTATATACCTGATGGAGCAGAGGATTCGCCGTTCAGTTGCCGAGCAGGAACCTGTACATTTGGACTCTGGTCTCTGGACTGAGCACTCCCAGTGGACATAGTATCAGAATTACTCACATTATCAACCCAATTTCCAGTGACATTCTCCTGAGGCCCCATCTTACTCTGATTCAGCACTTCCTTTTTCTTGCCACCACTTGCAGACCCTGAATTACCATCACCAGCACCTGGTCTCGACAAATTGCTTGAACCTAGCGCCGATCCTTTATCGCCCCGGAACCCGAAAAAGCTCTCTTGTGGCAGTGGTCCCGATCTCGTCTTAATCCTGTTCAATCCCAATGAAGACGCCAGTATCGGAGACACTGAAGATGGCACTTCCTTGACCACATCAGACCCTTTCTTCGTCTTGGACTTACCCGACGAACTCGGCGACAAACTCGTAATCAGGCCCGACTTGGGCTTCAAGGGCAACTGGGAATGAACTTGATTCTGCGCTTCCTTACCTTTCGTGTCCTTCTTCTTCACTCCGTCCTTGACCTGCGTCTGCCGACAAGGAGCGCCGAAGCCGCCGCCGCCGCCACCGGCGGTGCTAGTACTGATCTGGGGCTCTTCTTTGGAGCCCGATTTCGTCTTCTTCTTGTCGGATCTGACCGGAGAATTGGAGCCGAAGGATCGCGGGCTGTTTGATCCATCGGGACTGGAGGTGTCAGATTTCTTGGAAGAAAAGAACCTTCCCTTGAAAACCATATCTCTGCTGCTTCAATGGATCCTCTAGGGTTGATTCGCGGTGAGGCGGCAGCAGCGGCGGCGGTGGAGGCAGAGCATCACTGTGACATTGACGATCGCGTGGAGTGGAAAATGGTGGCTGGTGGGTTTTGTTCAAAGTTCAAAGTTTGAAACTTTTTCTTTTGTTTTCTCCTCTCTGAGTGGATAGATTGAATAGAAAAAAAAAGGAAAATGAAGGAAGAGAGAGATGTTGAAGTGGAAGTAAAGAGGAAGAGGAGGTGACTCTATTCTTCCTCCTCTTTCTTTCTTTCTTTTTCCTTAAAAAAGGTGAGTTTTTTTTTTCCTGCCTTAAATTGCTCCAAACAGAGGTAAAAACAAAAATCAAATAGGATTGAGAGAGGACCAAATATTTACTGTTGTAATGGCATAGCTTTTACTGTCATTTTAAAACCATAAATAACTTCTCTCCT
>JAYMSY010000390.1:0-12365 GCA_036897685.1 Monsonia emarginata | reverse complement strand
CCAGCTTGACATTCAGCTCACCGACGGTACCCTCCAGCTGAGCGATCTAGCCCTCAATGTCGACGTCCTAAACGATAAGGTACGTGTAATTCGAGTTGGGGATTGGGAATTTTGAGGGGCTTGCATCTCTTTAGCTGTTGGTGATGGTGAACGTTTAGAAGAATTTTGGGTTTGAGACTTGAATTTTGAGTTTGGAGATCGTTGTGCCGGATAAGGTTGTTGTTCTTGTGTTGGGTTCAGCTGTATTTTTGCTGGGTTTTGTTCTAATATTCTAATATCATGTAAAGGATTGTATTTTTTTTTACAAATTACATGAACTACTTTGCATGCTTGATCAAAGTCTAGTGTATTGTATTTGGTACAATGGTGGGTGAAAGCTCAGGTTTTCAGAACTGCTGAGTCAAAATCTCTACTGCTGTTTTATAGGTTGGGAATAGAGCTAGGAAGGTTACTTTTGTGTTATATGTTTGGTGGTTATATCTATCTGGGTTTTATGTTTTAGCTCACATACATTCTATTTTGCATATGATTAAGCATGAAATGCTTTCTGTTTTTGTTGTGTCTAATATGTTTGTTTTCCAGCTTGGTGAAGCAGCGTCATTGGTTATTAAAGAAGGATCAATTGGCTCACTTTTAGTTAAGATGCCTTGGAAGGGTAAGGGTTGTGAGGTTGAGGTGGATGAACTTGAGCTTGTGCTTGCTCCCCTTGCAAGGAATAAATCAACGGATGAAGACGAAACTTGTAGTACCTGTCAGGATAGTTATCTTGGCACCCACCAAGACATACGAAAGCCTCAGCAGGAGATGGTGGATAATCCGGTGACATCAGCTTCTATGGGTGTTCACGAAGGTGTTAAGACAATAGCAAAGATGGTTAAATGGTTGCTAACAAGCTTCCATGTAAGGATAAAAAACATGATTGTTGCATTTGATCCTTACACAGAAGAGGATAAAAAGAAGATGGGAGGTCATCATACAACCCTGGTTCTTCGAATACCAGAAATTGAATGCGGGACTTGTGTTTCTGAAGATAATCTAAATGACCATGCAAGAGTTGAGAATTTTCTAGGGATAAGTCGATTAGCAAACTTTGTAAAATTTGAAGGAGCTGTACTCGAGCTTCTTCAAATGGATGATGCTGACAAACAAGCTTGCCCTCCATCTGTTTCTGGAACAACATATAGTGAATTTGTTGCAAGTTGCTGCCTGTCAAATGTCACTTCTCCAATCTTAATGGGAGAAAAAGGTGGATTTTCAGGGAATATGAGATTAAGTATACCTTGGAAGAATGGTTCCTTAGACATTCGCAGAGTGGATGCAGATGTTCATATTGATCCAGTGAAGTTAAGGTTACAACCTAAAACAATTAAATGGTTTCTACGATCATGGGAAACCTATACGAATTTGAGCAATGATAGCAGGACGCATGCACATTACAAACAATCAGATTCTGTCGACTTCAGCTCAATGCCTGGCTGCTATTCATCGAACTTGGGTACTTCCGCAATTGCTACTGAGAAGGTCATACCAGTGCGTGATAATCTTTCTGTCAATTTCTCTTCTCTGACAGGGAAGGAATCAGTAACTGAAGCTATGTTACCTCAGTCAAATCTTATATCTGATTGGGTACCTTTTGGCGTCAGTAAAGACCTGAAAAATGGTATTCAAGAAGAACTTGATTTTGGGGCCAGGTTAGTTTTTTTAATTCAGTTTCAGTGTTATAATTACTGACTGGCTAGTTGTACCCTCATCAGAGACTTTAGTTGACCAGCTTATAATTTCCTTTTCCTGTTAACCAATAAGTTTTTTCAACCTACTTCATTTTCTTACCTGGCTGAAGAAAGAGGTAAAAAACAAACAAAAAAACTATAATGGGAATATAGACTTCTATACCATTGAGTTCTGTATAATTGCATTTGCCATAAATATTTCTCAACTAGAATATTCTCTTCATGCAACATAGTTAGAAAATTGCACTGGTCTGTCCTCTATTAAGTGTAACAAATTGGTATATGTGCTTTGGGAGTCAAACTTGTTCTTGTTGGCTTGCTTTGTCTATTCCTTACTTCTAATTTTCACTTGTGGTTCCCTATATCATTGCATCAATTATCAGAATGCACTGCAAATAGTGGAGATGAAATTAGATGTTTACCTGTCTGTACTCCACATTTAAATTGTCATTGTGAGCCATGTATGCAGCTGCAAATAATGCTACATTTACCTAGTATGACATGTCTTTGACCTTGTGCAGTGTGGACCAATTTTTTGAATGCTTTGAAGAGATGAGGAATTCCCAATCAGCTTTAGGGAGCAGTGGAGTGTGGAACTGGACTTGCTCTGTTTTCAGTGCAATAACTGCTGCATCCAGCCTTGCTTCTGGATCTTTGCATATTCCCTCTGGTATGTGTTTATCTTCGTATTGTTCCATTTTCTCATCGTAGTAGAAAACATTGAACAGTGAATTCAACATAGGAGGGAAGTGTAAAAAAGAGTCCTCTAATGAATTAGGAAATCAAATGCTAAGATGTTTCCTCAAATGCAAAGTTAAGCATGTATTATAAGGTAAAAGTATAGTGAGCCTTTAATCAACTTTGTGGACAAAGATGATAATGTCCGTGCTGAATGAGATTTACATCCATCATTCCATTGTAGTTATTCTTTGAATAATAGTAGAAATTTACCTACAGCATAGAGAGGAAATATAAAAAGAGGGCAAGATGTCCCCAGAAGGAGAAAACCCAGAAATATTACATCATAATAACTTCCAGTCACTTTTAATATCAACTAATTATATGTCCCTAAATAATCATGAAGCAGTAGCCCAGAGAAATGCAAGAAAGCATCCCTATCCCACACGGAATCCATTGTACTATGTTCCAGATGGTTTAATATCTTCAACTTTATCGACTTGGGTTTATCTAACTCCTTTCAATATCGGCTCTTTACTTTGTAGGCTCTTATATTGTATCCTGCAAGTGTTTTTCATGTTAAGTTCTTCAGCATTTTGTGTATGCATAAGACATACGCCAGTTACTTTCTTACATGGGGATTGTAATGGATGAATTTATTAGTACTGAGTATTTATATATTCCCAAGGTCATAGATGATCATCTAGGTAACATTGTTATCAAACTACTGAGGTCTGATGTAAATTACATGAAAAAAATATCACATAAATTTTCCTTTATAATTTCTCTGCATGGATCTCAATTTTGTTAGTGAAAGTATGCTTTTCTCCTGTGCAGAACAACAGCATATTGAAACCAATCTCAAAGCAACCATTGCTGGAATTTCTGTAGTGTTCTCCTTCTATGATGAAAACCATGAGCATTTTTGTCAGATAAAGGGTGATCAGAATTATGGAGTCTCAAAAGTTCACTATCTGGGTGCAGAGTTGGGAAACACAGTTCTTGCTTTGCAGGTAATAATTGTACCCATGGATTCCTTCTCCTTGTGTGTATTTTCTTGTCTAATATTGTTATTCTTCATATGACAACCTTCTATACCGACTCAAACATTTGGTAAGATCTACAGGTACATCCTCAAGATTTAAAGTTTGAGGGAACAGTGAAGTACATTGACATCACTGACTACTTAAGAGATGAGAATGCTTCCCTGGACTTCGGGTTACAGAGTTTTAGTGACAATATTCGGCATTTAAATGTTTTTGTGGAATCCCTACAAGAACAAGTTCAGGCTGCTCTCCCTCCTTTTTCCTCATTTGCTGCATATCCTGATTTGGTTGAGCCAAAAGGGTTGGATGTTGCAGATTTGTCAGTTGCTGAGGTAGTTAAAATCCCATTGCTTAGAACTTCAGGTGTCACTCATTGCCAATGCACAGTGAATTCAACGTCAGCAGATGGTAGTTTCTCAGGGCCAACATCATTTTCATTGAAATTTCCCCCCTTCCTTTTGTGGGTGAACTTCCAGTTAATAGATTTGTTAGTGAATCTTTTGAAGGAAGTTGGAAAATGTGTTGATATGAGTAAGAGGAATATGAGTCCTTCTAAAGCCTTGAAAGAGAAGGAGATGTCATCCCATGGGAACTCCAAAAGAGATTCTAGACTTAATGTTACAACCCTGTCTCCGTCGGGAAGTTTGCAGGGTAACATAGTAGTCTCCAATGCAAGGGTGATTCTATGTTTTCCTTTTAAAAGTGGTGAAGATTTCGGAGGCTACTCAGAGTGGGATGAATTTATTGCTTTAGATTTTTCCATGAACAAGAAATTAACTCTAGATGCCAATCCTGTTTCGGAGGCGAGGTCTCGGAGAAAATATTCTTCAACAGTGACACAATCTCTTCATCTGGATGTTGGTAGCCTTGACATCTACTTAGTAACTTCTGCAAGTACAGATGGTTCTGGAACAAATTCCAATGCTATGAATAGGCAGAAATTTTTTGCTCAAAATATTCTGTCTGTTACCAACAGAACGGGTGGTCTCTCTGTTAGTATGCTTTGGCAGGAGGGTCCTGTGACGGGTCCTTGGGTAGCAAGGAGAGCTAAGAGTTTAGCTACTTCAAAAGAGTCAAAGAGCAATCGAAAATTTGTTGGAAAAGATTATGAGTTCACCTCAGTGAATAGTACAAAAGATTTGGAAGATTTACACATGCGAAGCCGAGAGGAGATGATTCTGAGTTCCACACTCTTCATTCATGTTTGTTTATCATCAGTTACTCTAAATCTAGGACGTCCTCAGTATCAAAGCTTGCATTGTCTTTTAGATCAGATCATAAATGGGTTTTCACGCTTAAGCCATACTCCAGCCAATGTGAGAGAAGAATTGTGCCAGCCACAAACATCAATCTTTGTGGAAAGTGACAGTGTAGAAATTTTAATCAGCCTCGATCCAAAGGAAAATATCAGAAGCTCAATACAATGTGAACTTCCTGGGTCGTGGCGTCATCTGAAACTAAAAGTTATGAAGTTTGAACTACTTTCTGTCTCAAATATAGGGGGGATCAGAGATGCCAGCTTTTTTTGGTTATCCCATGGTGAAGGCAAATTGTCGGGTTTCATCACGGGGCTATCAGAGGAACTTGTTCTCATTTCATGTAGCAACTCTACAATGAATCGTGGTGGTGGAGAAGGTTCAAATGCATTGTCTTCGAGGTTGGCTGGTTCTGATATAGTACACTTTTCGGATCCTGAGACGGCCCATGCTTTTACTTCTGTTACTGTCCGATGTGGTACAATTGTTGCAGTAGGTGGTCGTTTGGACTGGTTGGATGAAATTATCTCTTTCTTCACTCTACCTTTTTCTGAACTTGATCAGGCAGCTTCCATTAGTTCACAGAAAGGGGATACAGATGCATCTGGTGGCTCTTCACTTAACCTTAACTTGGTTAATATTGGTTTGAGTTATGAGCCCCACTTAAAGAACTTGGTGGTCAGTGATGGCGTTATTGGTTCTGATTCCGGTCTCCCAAGTAAAGCCAGAGAAGAAATGTGCGAGCAGTGGGTTGCTTGCCTCTTAGTTGCATCTTCTTTGAATCTTACGAATACAACGACTACAGGTTGTGTTGAAAATGATTACAAAATTGGAGTGCAAGATCTGGGCCTTCTTATTTGTGCAAAGACAGAGCCTGGGAATCTTGGTGGCACTTACAGTGTTGATCATCTTCGTAAGGTTGGCTTTGTTAAAGTTGCCAGTGATGCCTATGTGGAAGCAAATTTGAGAGTTAATGGTAAAAACGGCCTTCAATGGGAGTTAGAATTGTACAAGTCCCGCATAGAACTGGAGACATGCCAGGACTCTACTTCTGGTCTGGTTCGTTTGGCTGCTCAACTCCAACAGTTTTTTGCTCCTGATCTGGAAGAAACACTTGTTCATTTGCAGACAAGGTGGAATAATGCTCAGCAGGCACAAGAGAGGGGTGATTTTTTCTCCGACACTAAGAACATCAGTAGTGGTGCTTCTCCAGCAACTTCTCAAGTGCATACTTGTGTAGACTTGAAGAGTTCACCTAGGGTGGTTGGATTGATGGATGAGATATGTGAAGATGCATTTCATGTAGGAGGGAAGCAGAACTGCCAAACTGATCCTTCTGAGTCCCAGCTTCATATGTTACTTGACGAAGCCCTTCTTGGAGAGGCATACTTGAGCATTGACACTCCTGAAATATCCTACGTTGGATCAGTGCCTGTTGTAGGATTGGAGGATAGCCAAGCCTCCTTTGCCCAGAAAGGTAGCTTGCCAGAATTCATTGAAGGTTATTATTTACCTGAGGTACCCCTGTTGTCAGAAATTTCCACAAGCAAACTTTCTTCATCTGAGGTTCATGAATGCAAATCTAGGGATGTGGGAAACGAAGAGATTGGAAGGAGAGATAGTGGATGGTTTGGGGATTCCTCATTGAGAATAGTAGAGAACCATATTTCTGAAGTAAGTGAACAAACTAGCTCGAAACAATTTGGGGAAGGTAAACTACCTTCTATGGACCATATTGTGCATGACGACTGGGCAAAGGCTAATGGGCGTGTACTTCTTAAGAACATCGATGTGAGATGGCGAATGTGTGCGGGCTCTGATTGGCACAAGTCCACTGAAAAAGGTGAATCTGTCAATATTCGTGAAAGGGATTCAGCTGTATGCCTGGAACTTGAATTATCCGGGATGCAGTTCAAGTATGATGTTTTTCCAGTCGGTAGCATATGTGCATCTAAGCTTTCACTTTCAGTTAAAGATTTTCATTTATATGACAAGAGCATGGATGCACCTTGGAAACTGGTAAGTGAAAATTTGATCCTTGAATATGTTTCTCGTTTTCTGAAGCGAAGATAAGATTTGATTTTGATTTTTTTCTTTCATGATCTAAAAGGTGCTAGGATATTATCTTTCAAGAGATCATCCAAGGGAATCCTCTTCAAAAGGGTTCAAGCTTGACTTGGAAGCTGTCAGACCAGATCCTCTAACACCTCTTGAGGAGTATCGGTATGAATTTATGTTTGTCATTTATTTTTAAGTGAAATTTATGGGGATGACTCAAATCAATCTCTTTTTGATGCAAGAAACAAATCCATGTCAGCTTATGTGTAGCTAAGAGAAGCCCCCAACCTTCCCGTTTAATACTAGCCTCCTGATTACCTAGAAACGTGTGACAAAAAATAACAAAGAAATCATGAATTGTCAGCATCAGAATACTATGTATGTATATGTGGGCTTGGGCTCTTCCTGATTATAAATCAATTCCCTAAGATGTGAAGAATTGTATTACTGTACCATCTTTGTTGGTGTAAGCATGGGAGTGGTGGTATCCAGCCTAACTTGTAGTTAGTAATTTATGGTTTAGCTGATAGGAAGTCCGAACGCACTAGTTTTAGATAAAACGGAGAAGGAAGTTATTTACATAGATTTAGGCTCTATCTGACCATAAATCTGTTGAAAGACAGAATCGTTCATTAATACTAGACTTCTCAGGTGCTTGCATATAGTTGGCTTGTTCAATGAAACTGGATGTTAGGGTTATATGCAAAGAGTGTTCTTAACTGGTTGATAATATTTCCATTTTTTTCAGGTTACGGATTGCTTTGCTTCCTGTTTTATTGCATTTGCACCAATCCCAACTTGATTTTCTCATCACCTTTTTTGGGCCTAAAAGCTCTCCAGCTGACCAGTCACCACTTGATTCATGCAATTCTGTACCGTCAGCAACAAATAATAACGTTTCAGGCCATGGCATAGCAGAGGAAGCATTGCTTCCATATTTTCAGGCGAGTAATGTTGAATTGTTCTGTGCACTCTTGCTTCATATTTTCAGTTTTGTTTCTTCAGTGTGAACTTCCAACTTGCACTTACAGTGGTTCATGCATATGGATTTCTTATGTCTTCTGCTTCTTGACCATATGAAAAAACACTCAAATGCATAATCGAATAAAAGGAATAGATTATTCTCTTCATAGGGAAGATATAGCTTCATAGGGAAGATATAGCTTCATAATGATTTCATGATTCTACTCTGACATTTATGGTAAAGTTATAACCTTACCTTCTTAAGGTAAAGTTATATGTTATTTTCTGGACAATTTTTTGTTCCATTCTATTTCTTTTGACCATTTCCTTCTTTTCGGTTTAGCCAAACCTATTTACTTGTGAAACTTGATTTTCTTTCAGAAGTTTGACATATGGCCAGTTCTTGTTCGGGTTGACTACAGCCCGTGTCATGTTGATCTTGCAGCACTAAGAGGAGGGAAGTATGTAGAACTTGTTAACCTTGTTCCTTGGAAGGTAATTTCTCTATTCAGAGTACTGGCCTTTATTTGTCAATTAAATTATTTTTGCGAGTGGGCGGGTCTGGTTTTGCCTCTGAAGGGGTATCAAATCCGCAAAGAATTGCAAAACAATGTACTCATATAATTGCAAATTCTTGGAATTTGTTGTGAAACCAACTCAACCAAAAGCTTGAGCATATAGCCGAAGGTTCATTTATCATTTTATACCCGTAATGTACCCCCTCACGAAAATTACCTGGGCCTGAAAACTAGTCTTGCACAGGGTCCACACAAGCTGTGGCAGGACACTCTTTGTTAGGAATGCTAGCTATGGCTGCTAGAATTCAAGCCTGTGATTGCTAGGTCAACAAGACTCTGAAACCATGTTGTGAAACCAACTCATCTAAAAGCTTAAGCTTGTAGTTAAAGGCTCACTTACTATTTTATACTCTAGCAATGTCTTTTCTGATGCAAATTTTTGTTGCTCAAGGTGTTGAAATTAATGTTCTAATGTACTTGATACAGGGGGTTGAGCTAAAGCTCAAGCATGTTCATGCTGTTGGAATCTATGGTTGGAGCAGCGTATTTGAAACAATCATAGGGGAGTGGTTGGAAGATATTTCTCAAAACCAGGTTTTGCATTCTTTCACTATACATTTGATGGATTTTAAGTTAAGACTCTTTGGGTTCTCTTACAGGGCATTGACTATTCATCTAATGCATTTGTAGATACGTAAAGTATTGCAAGGCCTTCCCACCATCCGGTCATTGGTCACTGTAGGTGCTGGTGCCGCAAAGCTGGTTACTTTGCCAGTTGAGAGTTATCGGAGGGATGGCAGACTACTAAAGGGAGTGCAAAGAGGTGAATGGTTAACCGAGAAGCTATTTGCTTAGTCATAGTGAACCTCTAATGTTTGGATTATTGAATTTTGCTCGGTGCGGATATCATTTGATTTGAGATTCAGCATAAAGGAATTTGATGGATTTTATTCATGATCCTTTAGAGCTGATTTTAGAGTTGTCTGTTACACTTGTTCTTTTTGTTGTCCTTTACACTTGTGTAGTTGTACCTCCAGATGAGTAATATGAAGCAACTTTGTTTGTAGGTACAATTGCATTTCTTAAAAGTATTTCACTTGAAGCTGTTGGGTTGGGGGTACATCTGGCAGCAGGGGCGCACGATATTTTACTCCAGGCAGAATATATGCTTGCTACAATTCCACCTTCCGTACCCTGGAGTCTCCAAACCAGAACGAAGACAAATGTTAGATCTAATCAACCTAAAGACGCCCAACAAGGTCTGAAACAGGTGAATATTCCAAATTTCCATGCATGGGGTTGTTAATACATGTTTGACTTCTTGTCCATCCTCTGTCCCAAGTCACACACACACGGAGGGAGTATATTTTTAGAGGGTATTGGAAACATAGTTCTCTAAACAAGGTGGAAACGTCTTGCACCAAGTGGTGTTTTACGATGTTGGAAACTCTTTATATGGGCTTAGGTCCATATGCTTCACCAAAGCATTTGGGAAAGAATTCAATATTTGCTTAAGATTGAGAGCTCCCCGTGACCTTATTATGTGGTGCCTTCTATGTAAAGTAGTATTGCAATGTACTAATCACTCCGTCTCAAAATAAGCGTCCCATTTGGCTATTTGCAAACATCAAGGATGATCACTTTTTCCCTTGACTTTCCATCATTTGCCCTCCATGTGCCACCACGTCTCTATTTTAAGTTTTAACTCACTTCATAGGGACCCAATTGGTAATCCATTACAAATTTACTAAATAAAACAGAAACTACACTCTTATTTTGGGACAGATGAAGTAATATATTAGATTTGACAGGCATATAGAAGTCTTAGTGATGGCCTGGGCAAAACTGCTTCTGCTTTGGTTCAGACTCCCTTGAAAAGATATCAGCGTGGAGCCAGTGCTGGATCTGTGTTGGCTACGGCTGTTCGAGCAGTTCCTGCGGCAGCTATAGCACCTGCTTCTGCTTGTATGGGCGCCGCACATTGTGCTCTTCTTGGGTTCAGAAACAGGTCGTTTATATATTTTTCAATTTTATTTCTCTTGCTCTGACACTACATTCTTTGATCTTCCATATGTCTTGTGAAGACATGTATATGATGAGTCGTTATTGCAGCCTTGATCCTGCACGGAAGAAAGAGTCCATGGAGAAATATTTGGGTCCTACAGAGCCACAGGAATAGATAATATGACAGTTTGCATCAACTATCAAGTATTTATATTTCTTACCTTCATGCACCTAAACTTTATCATGTCTATACGCATTGTGTTGCATTATCTTCACTTCAATAAGTTTATTCGACTATTACAGAGGGATCAAAATTCAAAAGTCCTGTTCGCTCCACGAGAAGACAGCACAACTGATGAGCCCTTGTGTTTTGCTACGATGCATATGTATAATGTGAGTTAAGCTTCTTATACACAGGATATAAGTTTTGTCAGGTATATTTTTATCTGTTAGGAAATAGGAGGGTCTACAATTGTTCAGCCTTTGTACGAGTTTTAGGTGGCTTGTTAACAGCGTTCATAAGAGTTCAAGTTAATGAAGTAAAGTTTTGCTCGCAAAGAAATATATTGTATTATTGTGTAATTACCATATAGCGATTCGCTAATTCTTAAACTGACCAGCTCAATCTACTCATTGGTTGGTTGCAGATGTACAGTAAAAAGATCAAATTGATTCTTTCCCGTCAGAACTCCAGGCGGTAGTTTTGTACAAAGTGTAAATATCAGGTTGCGCGTAGAGTTTTTGTCGGCATAGTGAGAGCTTTGTAACTAAAATGACTGATGATTTCACCCAGTAAAGGATACAAAACTCACATTTGTTCTTTAAAGCTTCATCAATGTGTATATTGCTTTCATTTGTTGTATATATTGGCTTCATATTGTGCCATTTCAGTTAGTATACCGTAAAGACAACTGTTTCAGTTATTACCTAATATCAAAAAACAATGATTGTATTAAAAAAATATTACACATTTATGTACTGTACAGAGATTCACCTGAAATCATCATCATCATCATCTAAATTCTCTTGGAGAAGCCAAAAGAATCAAGTTTCAAGAATGAAGAATAAAATAAGCAGCTTTTGAATATACTGAATTTTCTGTGTGATGAATCTGCAATAGGGACTTGGTTTTGGCATTAGAAATTTAGAAATTGCAGGCAAAGAGACATTGACAACTGAACCTCTTTGTTCTTACATTTGGCACTACTCTTTTTATTTGATTGTTACTTCTAAATTGTGATTGGCTCTCTGCACTCTCTATGAGCTACTTGTCATTTAATTTTAATTCAATCTTATTCTTCTGCTTCTTATACTACTACTCATTCTATGTTAAAAATATGTATGTCACTAAGCTCTTCTTTTTTTTTATAGAAATGTATATCACACTATCGGTGTTTTGGCACACCGAGTTGAAAAGCTAACGGGAGTTGGAGCTGAAAAATTTGTCAGAGCTGAATTTGAAAAACTAGTCGTTTTCTTACGAATGTTTGGTAAAATTAGCTTTTAAATGTTTTTAAATGTATAAAATGACGTAAAATGACAAATAATTATTTTTTATTTTGAGAATAAGGGTAAAATAGGAATAAGCTCATGAGTTTATTTTAAAAGCTTGTTAAAGAGAGCTTAAAAGCTCAGAGCTTAAATTTGTCAAACACCTCTTCAAGAGCTTATTGACTAAACCAATAAGGTATAAGCTAGCTTATTAGAGAGTTTATATTCTCCCAAACATAACTTATGAGTTGTTGAATGTTGTCCAAATATTCAAATTGGTTATTGAATTTTTTGAATACCATCAGTCCATCATTGAAGTTGTTACCTCTTGAATATTATATTTGCCAAGAAAGAGAGAGTGGAATTCAAACATTAAAAACGTAAGATTTTAAAATGTCATTTAAAATGCAACGAGAGCATCCATAATAAGACGCTTAAGAGAGCTATCAAAAAGCTCAGTCATTGACGATTGAAAGACTACTCTGTTGTGGTAGCTGAAGCTTATAGCGTTAGCGGATTGATTGTTAGTGGTTGGGAGTTGTAATAAATATTGATATTTGAAATTAAATTTTATTTGAAGAATATATATAAAATAAAATAATCATTTTAACATATGAATAT
>JAYMSY010000389.1:0-12373 GCA_036897685.1 Monsonia emarginata | reverse complement strand
TTAACGGGATGCAAAACCTTAAATCTCCCATTAAATCCCTTATTGTGGATGCTCTTAGTGCACCGTTGTACATAGGTAGCAATAGAAACGGACTCCACAAACAAGAAGAAGACGGAGGCGCAGAATGGAAGAAGACGCAAAATTGAAGAATAAGACGCAGACACAGGTACAGACGGAGAAGAAACACAAAATAGAAAATATAATAGGTTTTTTTGGCATTAATTATTAAAACCACTTAGTTTTGATTAGTATCTCACATGAGGCTTAAATGAGATACTCACCATATTTTTGTTGATGACAATAATTAAAAATTTAACCACTACAAATTAACCAAAAGTAGTTGATTATTATACGAGCTCGTAATTTAATGAATGACATGAGGTAAGTGCGTTGGTTTGATATATTTATAAATGTGTCGTGTTCGTGTTTAAAAATCCAACACGTTTAATAAAAGTGTCATGTTTGTAACATACATATTCAACACGACATGACACGATATTAAATTTAACAATTTGAGTTCAATTAACTTTAATGAGTTGAGTCATGTTACACCGATTCAGTTCCAATTCGGGTCTCTTTTTTACCCTTAGACCTGAAACAAAACCCGACCCACGGACGAGTCTAAGGCGTCGTTCGTATATATTTTTTCATTGAAATTCAGGGATTTCAGGACGTATCGGGTATTAAAATATTAATTATCCTTGTTCATATACAAAAAAAATTTAAGTAATTTCAAAGGATAGTTCTGATATTAAAAAATTACGAAAAAAATTAGATTATGAGATTTTGAAATTCACAGGATATGTTAGAACTTTAATATTTGGGAATTTCGTAGGACCCACATGTTTATTACTAAAAATAATATAAAATACACTAGTTTTCACAAATTTTGTAAACGAACGCATTTATCTCAACTTCTAGAACTTCAAAACCCTAAATTTTGAATATATTGATAAAGTTATACGAACGACCCATCAAAATGATAAATTTGATATGTTATTAACATTAACTTTTAGAGAAAGTAACACCTAAGATTGTGTCAAATTAACATCTAAGGACAAAATGTCACCATGCTTATTATATTAGAGCAAACATATTTTACAACATTAGCTTCGAATCAAGCTTTGATTGCTCAACTTGTACTCTTATTTAAGTCCTTGGGGTTGGGTTTTTAAGAGTTATTGACTTGTTGTACTTGTTGTTGAGCCAAAAGTAAAAAGAATTTAAGTTTTGGATTGCACAAATAGGACAGTTCTCTTCATCACATGCACGCACATACTCATGAGTTATTCGAAAGGTAGTCTGGATCCCGTGAGCCATAAGTGTAAGACAGACTCATTATACCCTATATCTCAATCTCATCACAATAGAGTTCGAACTCATAACCTCACGATTATGAGCTAAGCATGTTAATCATTAGACCCTTTCGTAAGGAAGAAAAAACTTGGGTTTCACACCCATCAATTAATTGTACCTTGGTTGACCATTTCTTTTAAAAGAAGCCATCATATCACAAAGTTTAAAAATACAATGGGAGTGTTACATTTTGACTCCAGTTTGAATACAAAATAGATGAGAATGAAAATTACTTCATTTATGTATAAATGAAGAAAATAACAAAAGAAAATTTATGAAAAGAAAATTCATGATCTATTCAGGTGAATCCCATTCTCTTATCGGTGATAATCTCATTCTCATCCAAATAACACACTTTTTCATCCAGAGGAGGATGTGTAAATAAGAATCAAATGTGTCAGAACTATAAACATATTTGGACATACCCATTTCTACAATCTTAAACAACCGCAACATATATTCCGTTTGTCCCAAAATATATTTCATTTCTAAAAACAAAATTGTCGTACTATATATATTTCATTTCTATTTTAGCCAATAGATTTGCAATAGATTAACAATTTTATAAGTGAGCTGAAATTAAGACACGGTCACATATTAAGCCAAATGATGAAAAATTAAGTGCAAAACGATAGTTTTAAATTTTTGTAACGAGGAGAAAATATATTTTTCCATGTATTCAAAAGAAACATTCTAAAAGTAGGAGCATAGATTCGTTAGTCCAAGAATAAAAATGAGTTATTATAGAGTTGAATTGGACCACGATCCACCGTAAAAAAATGAAGTCATAAATAATCCTCCAAAAGTCAATTGATTCTGAGATTGTCCATTTTCAAATAGAAATGGAATATATATGATACATACACAAAAAGAAAAGGTCTGAGGTATTTGGTAATAACTTTCCTCTAGCCCAGAGCACTTATAAACTAAACTATAAGTTGTTTTGACTACCTTAGAGTGGCCATAATGGGCAGTCACATATTGGCTACCCAATACAAAAAATGAGTAAAATCGGAAACGGCAGCCCCTCTCACAATGGGAGACTGTCATTTGGCTTGCTATCATGTTGCAGACTTGCAGCTCGACGAGGTGCAATGCAATTTTCAGATTTCTTCTGCAATTTTAGGCTGAAAAGGACATGCACGTCAACGAGCTGCATTACAAACCGTCGAGGCGACATGTTGCAGCTCAACGAGCTGCAACGCAACATTGCCAAAATCAGCACGGCTTTCCCCCCACTAGAGCAACTATCCGCAAGACGGCCAATCTGCAGGCTGCCAAAAACAGTTCCGCAACTTTTGGCAACCCATTGTGGGCACTCGCCTTGTTCAAACTTCAATGAGCAAAAGCCAACAAGTTAAGCAATAGTGAATCAAAGGATGGTTTCAAGAAAATAAGAGCTAAAATAGATACTTGAATTACAAGTAGAAGTAGCACATAAATTGGTTTTGTTGGTCCAAACTGCAAAACTAACCCTAGCTTCAACTAAGAATTAGCTACTGCATTTAACAGTTTACAGAACTAAGTTTTGCTCATTTCGGCATGGAAGAAGCTTAAATATATGCGGATGTAAGAGGAAAATTCACAGATTGCCGTGCCACCGGCAACTGAAGGAGAACAGAGAGCTATGTGAGAATTTTACCTCTGCGGCAACTGAGAAAGTTGTGGATAAAACCCTTTCCGCTTCAATAACCATATTCCTCTTTGCTATCTACAAAAGCTTGAATTGAAGGTTCTCTTCCTAGAAAGTCTGAGAGAGTTTCGATCGGATCTTTTGCTCCTCCCGGTGTCAGTACCTTTCCCGAGATTAAAAGCATAATATCGAGAATTCAGTACAAAATGTAGATCTTATATGAAGTTAAGATCCAAAGATGAAAGGACGCTAGATGAATCAAAAGGGTAAGTTTTAATGCATGGTAGCGTCAAACTTATTTACCTTATTTCTGAACTCCAAGCCAGCATATTGGTCCAGAAGGCCGTTTCGAAACTTTGAGGCAAAAATATCTGCTGCAAAAACCTATAAATGGCATTCAGCCGTCAGAGACAAATATTACGGTGGTGGCCACATTGGAGGACATGTTGCCATTAAAGACGGGCGTGAAAGAGAAAGGAGAGTATCAAACCTCACTCCAAATACGACTGTAGCAAGCACCTTCGTAACCAATAGCACTACGTGGGAAGCATGAGGCCGGATTGGTTCCTTCCAACATTGGCAAACCTAGCATCACCTGGACAACGAAGCTAATGAGCACGATATTCATAAATGCACCATCATAAAGAAATTGGTGAAATGGTTATTTTTGTTTACCTTTGGATGAAGATGTTTGAATAATTCAGCGATGTCAACATTGTCAGCAGAATGTATAATTTGATCAAACAGACCTGAAAGAATAGACACCTTTTGAGCCAAACAGAAGAGAGACGTTTCGTAGTGGTGTCAAGTGGTATTTATGTGCATAACACAAACAGGAATTCCGAATTTTTTGTAGTCAACCATGCAAGTCAGATATGATATTGCCGAAGTGGTAATCAATCTGCTCCAATCCAAACTAAGTGTCCTAATAAGTGCCCACTTTCCTTTTGAGGGAGAGAATTATGCATGGTTTGCCAATATTATCCTTGAATTAGTATAATTATTACTACATGAATGTGGAGCGCATGGGCACATGGTGGAAAAGAGGAATATTGACTCTTTTTGCAAAAAGCAAGCATGACACTTATTTTTTCCAGCTTTGGACTAGAGGTCAAGGTACTCTTCTCCAACCTTTAGGTTGTGCGTTCGAGTCGCAATGGAATCACATGCGGGTAGGGCGGAGGGATAAAGGGGATGTTAAATGTAATTGTAACTCTATAAAAATGGTAAAAAGTGGGAGACTTACAGTACAGAATTTCTTGCTTCAATTTAAGCGCTGAAAAGGAATAACGCCATCTTTTAAGTGATTTACATACTTCATCCTTGATGGGTTTTGTAATGTCCTGCATATGACAAATATATAGTCTAAATTAATATTAAAGCTTAAAAGATCTACTAAATGGTATTAATCGTCATATAGCTATAAGAACAGTGGACGTTTGTGTTTAGAATTTAGAATAAAATGAAATAAGTAACACAAATCACTAAGGCTCAGTTTGGATTGATTTTGTGTGGGAATGAAAATCAACCTTATGTAAATTACATTCTATGGGTTCTTTCTCCATTCCCAATACATCATATAATCCAATTTTGGTCTCGTATTTGAAAATGGGAACGAAATTGGTACTGTTAGGAAACGAGAATGGCATTGGAATTAAAAAATTGAATGGCTCCTAAATAAGTGTGTGATATCATTCTCATCGCCACACAGTCAATAAAACGGAGCCTAAGGTACAATAATAAATAACAATCAAGTCTGCATGCTCTTTTGCCAACACTATTAGATTTATATGTGCATGGATGCATAAATGCATACAAATCCACAAACATTCACTTAAAGGGAAATGGGTGTGTATGTGTGTACAGAAAATACAAATGAATCAGAAGCAACTTTTACCTGATGAAAACCAGATATCAACTTCAAAGGTAGGCTCTCATAACACCTAAACTTCCCACAATGTATTGCAGTGTGAGTTAGTCCTTCATCTAGTGATATAATAGAACAAAATAACCAAGTCCTTACCAGTTTTCTAGAACCCGGGCAGGGATCTCCACAAAGTCAGGATCAACACGGAAGCCAGAACATCTAGCAAATGAGGCACGATTGCAAATATGTTGAACCTAGAAGTTCATTATCATTTCATTGAATTAGGGTATATACTATGGAACAATAATAGTTGCTACACAAATATGTCCATTTCAGTATAAAGCATTTCAATTAAAGTGCACATACCACATGGCAAAACTCATGGAAAAAATTAACCACTTCAGTAAACCGCAATAACCCAGGATGACCACTTACGTCCTTTTGAAATTGAGATATGAGTAACGCAACTGCTATCTAGATACAGAAAACCAAAAGGCAAATTAATCACACTGAAGCACAGAGGTATTTAAGATGTCAGGGTTTTTTTATTCAAATATTAGATTAGATTCCAAGACAGACCCGTCTATCACCATTGCAAGATGCTGCACCATTCTGAAGAGGCACAACACACATTTGACTATATTTCCCCTCCCTGTCAAAGAATGGAACAATATATGATCTTTCCCAAAACTGAGATGACTGAAAAGTTCATCAAACTAATTGGAGGACTAAAGATCTAACCTGGTAAACAAATCAAGGTAGAAATAACCCAGCAGTTCACCAGAGGTCAAGTCAAAAACTGAGAAAGCCCGAACATCACTATGCCAAACCTCAGTATCTTCAACTTCCTCGAATCTTAAACCTGTGTGAAGCAATGAATGAAAGAATGTCATGTACTAGCATTATTCATATGATGTGAACAAGGCCCCTCCAAAGTCCATATCATATTACCAAAAAGATCCTGGAATATTTTAAAGATCCCAGATTGAACCAAATTGACAGGAAAGTACTCCTTGAGAGCTCCAAAGTCCAAATTGAACTGCTGCTCTTGAACCTTCTTTACATAGTATAAAAGGTCCTCGATTCCAAATGGAGTGTTGCCTTCCTCTTTTTTCTGATTCCCCATGACATAAAACCAATAAGACATGAAGAAAAAAGACATTGGTTAAAATATAGGGCAGACATATCTAACCTTCAACTCCTTTAACATGGCAAGTTCTCTAGTGGCTAAGTCATTCAAACTGGTCGAGATGTCCTCTAAGAATTCAAATACCTGTACCCAAGACAAGCACCCTCACGAGTAAATTTCAGTTTCACAGAGGAAAACACATTGGATTGTGCTTTTCCTAGAGAGGAAAACACAATAATCTATGATCCATCATTTAAAGCAATATGATATTGATGATGTACCAATGAGCCTACTTTCATAGGTAACCAGGACATCACAGTCACTCTTTTCAAACTTATTTCTGTCTCGACACTCTATATTGAATAAGGTGCATGTCATTATCTCACAGCTGGACGCCCTTTTTCGTAGAAGAAAACACAACAATTTGAAGCGGTGTGATGTTTAAGGTTTACCAACGGAACGTCACTGTTAATATGAAGCCACTGCATGCACTCTTTTTTAACTCACTTCTAGATCTACAGTGAATAAGGTGCATGATATCACATTGAAAATGACAACATCATAAGAACCTTTGAGGATTTCTTTGCCATTCTTAGATCAACAGCGTAGTCTGCATAGTTTGAATAGCCAAGCAACCGAGCCAACTTGTGGCGCCGTTCCACCTATATAACAAAGAAAGAAAAACAAGAAGGTTTCGTATGTTTCACTTAACAGCATAACTCTATGAAATATGAATAGATAGCAATGGAAATGGGGGGAGTACCAAAAGGACTTCATAAGAATATTACGGCTAATGATCTACAACTATTATCTGCACATAAAGTCAAGAACTTATCATTGCTACTATCAATATGTGTTTACTACTTTACTGCAGATATGAACTCAACCTACTCTTTCCTGCTCCTAAAAGGGTAAGATAAAAAAAAATAGGCCTTGCAACTAATCTCTTATTGTACTTAATCATTGCGCCACTATGCATTTGTTTTTTGACATGCTAACAGGATCTCTCAAATATAAATAATTATTCTACCAAAAAAATAAAAAATATAACTAATTATCCAGCAGTGTTCCAGCCTTGGCCTAGTGGTCAGGATATTCTTCTCCAACCTTTAGGTTGTGAATTCGAGTCCCAATGGATACACATCTAGGGTGGGAAGGGCATTAAATTAATTGTAATTGCCTATTAAACAAAACTAATTATACAGTATTCCAGTCGCACCTAAATTCAAATATATGAAGTTGAAGCTCTAAATTAGATGCAGGCACAGGGCATAATATGGATTATGGACATATGATTCATCAAACATAGGACATGAACTGGAATGGTGAATCAATGCTTCATATAAAACAAGGCAAAACAAACAATACTAACCAAATTTTCTAACACGGAAAGATTGACTTCTCCACATCTCTTCCCATATGCCACTGCTACTTTTTTCCTTGTTGTTCCCACCTTCACAAGTCCAAAATAAACGTTTTGAACTAGAATATAAATCGTTATGCAAACTGAACTAAGAATCAATCATCCAAAACAAAAATAAAGTCCAACAACCAAGATTCTTTACTGGTGAGGAAATACAGTCATTGCGAACATGACAAAAACACGCAATATTTGACAACCTAAGCAAGAAATAGATAGACTAGGTATAGATTGGCAGAAAATGTTTACTCAAACCACATATGAAGATTGATGACGGAACTGCTACTGCTAGGCTTAGCAAGCTCTAATACCATGTTGAAGAGCATCTCAAATAAAAGCTTATGCTGATAGTTGAAGGCCTAATAACAATCTAATACTCCCCAACAGTTTGAATAGGTAACCCCTAAACAGTTTTAATAGGTTCCTCGCATACATTATAAAAAAAATCTTTGCATAAATTTATGGTAATAAATGATTAACAAGTGAATCCACAAAAGAGTATAATGCATGAAGTACCAATCACTGAGGATTATACCTTGCAGAGCTCCAGAACTGCTGCAACATGATGACTTCTCATGGCAACCTTGAACTTATTATTCTCAACTGTCTCTAAACTCTGCAGAAGGAATACAGATAAATTGAAATTGTCACATAACTTTAATTTATTATCTCTGCCTTCTCAGCACAAACTCGTTGCAGCAATACATTACAGTAAAATTGAAATGTCAGATAACTTCTTCAGAAACAGCAGATAAACTAAATGCATGCCTAGGTAATGAAACTTTCCAAATTTGTTTTCTCATTTTGGTAAAAATATGAACAGTAAAATCACACAGTTGATTGGGGCGAGCAAAAAAATGGGTGAAAAAAGAATAAATCTTCAAATGGATAGACTCCAACAAATAATGAATTATAAAATTAGATCAACTTGGGATCTGACAGCAAAAGGGGAAAGGATCATCCTATAAGGTCAGCTAAATGTATGCTTCTACGATAGAATATGGTTTGAAAAACAAAAGGTGAAAGTAAACACGAAACCTTAAGGAATTCTGGTGGCAGCCCAACTAGCTCGGTCTCACTAAAAAGAAGAAAAGTAGTATCGTCGTTGAGATTCTGAATATATTTCAGGCTCAGCTCATCAATTTGCACTCTCAGGCGCTGCACCTCTTCTCTCTTGGTTGCAGTAAGGTTCAATCCATTTCGTTCAAAGTCTCTCACCTGTCACTGATTAGGAAGAATCAAATTTTGGACATAAAATATATATACACCTGACCATAGAAACATCAAGTTTCAAATCAAAGCAGCACAGAAGTAATTACGAATTGGAGATGCAGAAGATGCAAGAAATTCGACAATGATAGAATATAATTTTTTCCTCACCAGGCACAGGATATAGCTTTTAGTTTCAGGGCTAACCCGTTCCCCTCTTGCAGCAAAAGCTTTGACGACGCGGTAAACATCTTCCCTTTTTCTGATAAGTATGCATTAAATGACTACTAATTCAGTGCTCAGTGAAGTGAATGAAAGTTAGGCATTTTTCACGAAATAGAATCTATAAAGCCTCTATTTAAATCAGTTTCATAATGGCATATGCAGATGACCAGCTCAAATACAAGCTTAAGCTTATAGTTGAAGTTTTATACTCGAACACAAACCCTCATGTCCAAGGCATTGTGACTTCTGACAAAGACTATGTGCAAGCCGCTTTTTTACCTTGTGCCATTTTTTGAACTTCTTTTTTTCAAAAAAATTAGGGTGTCATCTAGGATCCAAACTTGTGTTTGCTAGGTCTAGCTAGCTCCGATACCATGCAGAGGACCAACCAGACTAAAAGCTTAAGCTTAAAGTTGAAGGTGAAGGCCCAATAATTATTATGGTCTAACTGCAAAAACATAAATAGTTTAGTATGCCACCGGGTAGATGGTTAGTGGTTAAAAAAAACCCCTAGTGGAACCATGTGATCAGATTTTCTTTTGCCATATGGCATGATTGTCCTAGAACTATCCTGAAAGTGCTTAAACTGGATACAAAAATCAAACAAAATTCAGGCTTATCTATCCTTGACCACAACCTTTACCGACAGAATGCATTCATGTCATTTCCTGGCTTCCAAGTTACATCTTTATTGAGAAAGTACTCATTTCACAGGATTTGGTATATTCCTAAATTATATGTTACACTATTTATACTACAAGCTCCAACAATGAAGTCATATCATTCTTCATCCAACACCTTGTCAGCATTTGCCTCTTCTATTGCTTAGCTCTTGCATACACACTCAACCACATTCTTGACATGCAATATATAATCTTTACACGGTTTTACCTGTCACAAATAATTGAATTGATACCCTACACTCAATGAAATTTCAGAACTGGCCATATCCTCACATAACATTCAGTTCTAGCTGCCAAGCCCCATTATGTTAAATTCCGTACTTTGTAGGTGGGAAATGTAAGGAATTAAGTAACTGAAAGAAAAACCTGCAAGTCAAAACATGGGCATCTATCCTCCGTTCTGCTTCTATGCTTGCTTTGCGCACATCATCTGAAGTGGATACATATTTAGGAAGAACACAAGACTGAATGAGTGGAAACTGTTGTGCCTCCAGCTCTGCTAACGGTAAAACAACATTCACATAGGAAACCTGTACATTTTCATTGAACATTGCCAAAATTACCTCAACGAGTATACTAATCATCTCCAAACAAAGTCAAAAGACTCAAAACCACAATGCACCATACCTACTACTTTCGCCTAGGTTACCAATCCTAATTATAACAAACTAACCTTACTTTCTCACGCAAATTGGAAGGAAATAAACAACAATTTATGCCGGAAATTAGTGGACATGTACCAAGTAGTCTTAGAATAACATCAAGCACTTGATTGATTTCACCAAATCTAAAGCTACAAAATCTAGTTGGACAACAAATAGCTTCAATCTTTCCCCTTTGAAGAAGATTGGCAACAAC
This sequence comes from Monsonia emarginata, assembly GCA_036897685.1. Lineage (NCBI taxonomy): Eukaryota > Viridiplantae > Streptophyta > Magnoliopsida > Geraniales > Geraniaceae > Monsonia > Monsonia emarginata. Next base: position 1,993 of record JAYMSY010000389.1, on the reverse strand, counting down.
TAATTTAATTTATCAGATACAAGGCAGAATTACAAAACAGCACATAATGTATCTGCTCATACAAAACTTCAAGAATCCAATTGTAACCCTACTCGATTAAGTGTCAGAAACCAAAATTCCACCATCTTCATTCATTCTACTAAACAGAAACGAGTAACAGTTGTTTGTGAATTGCGATACCTTGTCGAGAGGAACTGAAGCAACAGCATCGTGCACTGCCTTGGACTTGGCAATGATTCGGTTCGCTAGCTTGAGAATCTCAGATGCCGAGAGATTAACACAAACATCGGAGCCAGGAAGATCTGAAGTAAGAACAACAACACTTCCATTACAGTTAGAGCAAAGCAACATGACACGCGAAAGCAACCACCGGTCAATTCAGTCTTTATAAGCTTAGTGTTTGGGTAGCTGGAAAATTGGAAAGAAAATGAAAATTCGAGGGAAACAGTGAAGAGAAAATGTTTTGGAGGAACCTTTCTTCTTCCTGTTTCGCATGTGAGAACAATTGGTGGTGATTGCGAGGTTGACGGCGAGAGCGAGCAGAGCAGCAGTGCCGGTGACGGCGATTACGTTTCGGTTCCGCTTTCGTTGTGGCGTTTTCTCAGGGTTTCCGTCGTTTTCCATGGCTCTTTTTCTGGCTCACCAAACAGCAGCTCCTGGGAGGGAAATTTTTATTTCTCGCTTGTGTCAGTAGCGGAAAAAACAGAAAATAAATTAGAAATTGAGCGTTGTTGAAGATTGATTGACGCACAAAATATTAATGACGGAATTTAAAATATTTGAAAGAAATGTCCTCGTATTTAGTGCCATAAATAAAGGCCGGCCCTTTTGGTTGCTACTATTGCTCTAATGGGCCTTTTAATGGGCTAGGTCCAACTGAAAATCTTTCGTCCAAGGTCATCTGCAACAAGCTGTCCAGTGGTTGCGGTTGTCAGCTGTGGCGGTTGTCAATCACTGCGACAGCTTGTGTTTGCGGCATTCGGTCGAGTTATGAGCAATTGATTTTATGGTCAGGTTGACGACCCAACCTTTCACGTATAGTTATTTTTTGTCAATTTTTTACTAAAAAATAAAAAAAGAAATTGATTTGTTAGCGAGTTGAATTGGTAAAGTCGCCGACCGACACTGTGATACCAAAAAAATATATTTTTTCTCACGCGAGACCCATTGCAAGGGTATAACTGATAATGATGTCCTAAATAATATGTCGTTAGTCAACCACCATAATAATATAGTCTCTCAACCAAGGGTAAGTGTCGTAGCATCCTATGCTTGAAATTCTCACACTAAATATAAGATGTGCTCAAGATTCAAACACATGACTTAAGATCATGTTTTATGGGCTGTTTAATGTGGCAGCTATAGGTCGGCAATTTGAGATTCTCATATGTTTTTTTCGTCTTACCAAACGCAACAAAAAATAAAAAATTGTCAGGCTGCTGACCCAACAAGTTGTCACATTGTATGAACCTGCTGTTTTATCGAATTTCTATAATCATACTCTATAGAGCAATTGTTCGTTTATAATGTTTTATCAGTAAGACTCGAACTCACAACTTATTAATTGTTAAGAAGTGTCTTAACCACTAGAGGTAAAGTTCGAATACTACACAATCATAATATATTGATGTTCATAGAATTACACATACTCAACTTTCATTATCCGGTAAAGCGCTTGGAACATATAAATCTTATCTTTGGTAATGACTATTTATACACTCATGAAATACACGCTAACCATAAGGTTAAATGTTCAAATTAGTCCCTCAATTATAAAAAAAAAAATTGTGCATTTGGTCCTTAAAACCATTAACAAGTCTTTTTGTAAGAAATTAATAAGCCAAATTAGTCCTAAAACTATCTAAAACTTTACTCTAATAGTCTTTGACTTTTGTTAATCGACAGTTTAGTTAGGAGATAAAAAAAATATTTTTTAAATTTGTTGTCAGCATTAGTATAAAATTTTTAAAAATTAATTTTAATAGATTTAAGA
>JAYMSY010000388.1:0-12373 GCA_036897685.1 Monsonia emarginata | reverse complement strand
TAAAAAAAGTTTACTACCTCCGTCTCAATTTGAATGTCCACGTTTTCATTTTTGGCGTCCCAATTTGTTTGTCCATGTTTTCATTTTTGGAAAGTTTTTTTATTGAAATTACTATTTTGCCCTTAATATTTAAAATGCATTAAAGTATATGCATCAAAAAGTAAGGACAAAATTGTCCAGACAAATAAAAAAATAATTTTTCTTGATCTACGTGAAAATAGTAAATGGACATTCAAATTGAGACGGAGGGAGTAATAAATAGCCAATCAGAATCTTTTGTTGCCAAAACAAATAGTAAAAAGAAAACAAAACCAATAACTACTATTGACTGCGATTCAATTTCCATATCAAAATTACAAATTGGAACTCAGAAGTGTGAAGAGCACAAGCCAACAACCAGGAATTTGCATCTAATCACTCAAGTCGCGAAATCGGAACTTAAATCGATTCTCTGTTTCAGGTTCGTCGCTGAAGCTTCACTTTGTTCTCTTGCTTTTTCCCCTATTACAATCAATCTGTAGCTCCAAAAAGCAAAAACCTCTCACTAAAACCTTCGTTTTCTCGCATTTTCTCACCCACCAAACACGCCCATTATCGAATACTCGTTCCCTCGCTGATCTACGCTCTTGGTAGACAAGTAATAAATTGACCCTTTTTGTTGGGACTGTACTTTTCTTCAGATTTCCTTTCAAAGATTGCATTTTGAACCTAATTAAGTCAGTTTATGCAGTTTTGAGCTGTTTTTTTTACAGATATGGTGATTATTGGAGTGGCATTGATTTTGTGTATCTTGGGATTGTTGATACTTATTCCCAGAAATCGCAAATCAGGTGCCTTTTATATTTTGTTCTCAATTTATGGATTCTCAATCTCATAAATGTATCCACTTCATTGAAATTTGTATGAAAAATGGGTTTTTGATTGGTGAAATTTGGTCCAATGCAGCTTCTGCACAGAAAGCTCAGTCAAATTCTAAGGTGGGTTTGTTTGGTTTCTAATTTCTACGTTTTTATTTGTTTGTATATATTCAGTTTGTATAGTTTCTGCAGTGGAGGGTCTTGTGGTCTTGAGTGGATCTATTTGCCTATCTTTTGTGTTTCTAGTAATAGCTCTTATTTCGTAGTCTACTGTTGTAAGTTGTTCACTTGGAGCTTGTTTTGTAACGTTTTTACTTATGTGATGTGATTGAATCTACGGTGATTTAGAACCCTTGCTGAAAATGTTGGGTTCTGTTTGTTGATTGATTAGCATACCTTGTGCAAATCCTACGATGAAAAAGATTGCGCTTGATAAATTGCAAGTGGGGTCGGTGAAAGTAACTGCATTTGAATGAAACATGTAAACTTGATTTCCGTCTTTGTATGAACTTCCTAGGTGTAAGATCAGTGACCAATTAGTAAAGATTCTATACCCCGTAAACTACTCATGAATGCCCTAAATACCTAACTACGAAGTACCAAATAATCCGTTGCTTATAATGACATTATATGCAAGTGTTGAAACCACCTTTCCTACCTCTCATTTGAAATTATATTACCTTGCTCAATGTTGGTGTAAGCTTTTGTTACAGTTGTAACTTTCATAGATGTACGTGCTTAATGTTCCTTTTCGGCACTCAGGCACCGAAAGTTTACAGCAAATCTGAAGTCGCGTTGCATAACAAGAGAACTGATTGTTGGATAATCATAAAGGAAAAGGTGTGTCATATTCTGCGATTTGGTGCTCCATTTAATTTAATTTTTGGTTGTTGATGTCTTATACGTTTTTGTTCTTCTTAATCTTTGTAAGGTTTATGATGTTACCTCATACGTTGAGGAGCACCCAGGCGGTGATGCCATACTAGCACATGCTGGGGATGATTCAACTGAAGGATTTTTCGGGTAAGCACTTAGTTAATTAGCGCTTGTGTGATCTTAATTTATCTCCTCGCCAAACGCATAGAAAAGAAAATGCTCCTGTTCCTTCAATTGGTATAATATTGGTGAAACATGCAACAAGAATCATAAAAGAAGTTGGTGTTTATAAATAACTATTGGGTTAGCTGAAAAGTGTTGCATATCGATTTTATGCTTCCTGAATCCTCCATTCTGTTTCATCTGGATTCTGAACTTGCTATAGATAAGATCTTGGATACGATATGAAGGTAGACAGAGATAATTTATTCGTTAGTCTGTAGGTAAACACTAAACAGAAACAACACGAACTTGGTTTTACTCTACTTGTGCAAATGAGTAACCTTTTGCTATCTCGTGGCAGGCCGCAGCATGCTACCCGAGTCTTTGACATGATTGATGATTTCTGCATTGGAGAGCTGGATCACTAATTCATTGCTTGCAAGATCACCTCAGAGCGATGTACTCGCAATTTTGTTGTTCTACCAAGTTTCTTCACAGCTTAAATGTATCATTTTTAACAATGATCTTTTTCTCTGTAACCAGCCATGTTTTTAACTGAGTACTAATGGTAATCTGAACTTGTTAGTTCATAACAGTTTGCGCATACAATGGTTTGGAGCTGCATGTGAAAACAGGTTGGCCTATAAAAAATGATACTCTGATAGTAAGTGTAAGAGCATGTTTTTTTGGTTGCCCAATGTAGCTGCTGGCTGGCTGCCACCATTCTCAGCTGGAAGAAAACTTGGTACCTGATATGTTGGGTCGGCGACCTGATATTTCCATGATTTTTTGTCCAACCAAACGCAATAAAAATGGTTATGCCGATTACCTGACGGTCGGATTGTCGGCCCAACTAGCTGTCACATTGCATGTACTTGCTACCTTCTGCTGTTTTTTGGAGTGGGGTCCACAAAAATAATGGGATAGCTGGAGAAACCAGCTGCCCCAATAATCTTTATGTTGTCACATGCTACAGCAAAGTTACTTTTCTTAATTTGTGTAAAAAGTCAAATGGGACAAAATGGGTAACTTTGCGTAAGAAATCAAATGGGACGGAAGGAGTAATGAATCATTTTTGTTTCTCAATTCATAACAAATTGACAATTATTGGTTGAACACAACCAAAAAATTGACACTGTTGGGAGGTTCCATGAATCATCACAGTTTGTTTATCAGTTAAACTATGAGACTGGTTCTGTAACAAAGTCAAATGAGCAAAAGAACAATAAGACCAAGAAAATGATTAGAATGAATTTTGACAATATCACAAACTATACAATGAATAGCATTTTCACAACTCCTCCCTCACATTTCAATGTATAAACTACAGAAGAAGTACACAACTCCAGAATCAGCCCAGAGATGTCAACAGGAGCTCTAAAGAATCGAATCTGTCAAATTGGGATTTAAAACATTGGACAAAAAATTTGTTCCTATACGATCGATCAATCAATACTGGACTGTCCAGGAAAACGTAGGAGGATCAAATGTTAAAACCATTTCCTTTCATGCCCTTGCTGGCCATCATATCTGGAGTAAGAACAAGTTCTAGTTATCATATTTCTTGGGTTGAAACCAGAGAACCAAACTCCGAGCCAATGAACTGATAAACGAGACTTTCGTTGAGCCTCCTTTCTTCCCATATAAATGCTTTCCTCCCAAGTCTGTATATTTTGGACCACTCTCTTTGCTTCTTTCAATCTACAAAAATAGTAGGGGTGAAATCAGTTCAGTTCTTTTGTTTTGAGTTCATCAAATCCGTAATGGGGGAAAATACAAAATCCGAGAAAGTTATGCAACTAAAGTGATATGAAACAAATTTATGTTTGAATTGTATTGTACCTTGCTTATCTTCCCATTCTTCAAATGATAACGGATGCCAGACCAATTGATAGACTGAGAGAAATGGGAGCGGAATGCAGAGATTGGATATAAGAAGTTGTCTACCAGCATTGCAATAAATACCTGTTCACATGAAAACAAGCTCATTCGTTTTAGTCAAACTCGGTCCATAACTAATCTTTTGAACTTGGTACTCTTTAGTCAACAAACAATTTGCGTTCTTTTGTTCCCAAACCACCTCTTGCATCACTTTTCACCGTTTTGCGTATATTAAAGCCATAATCTGTGTGTGTGTCAGTCGGTCAGTCAAGAATCATGCATTCATGTTTTGACATGGACACAGGATGTTGAGAAGTGATATTACAAATTCCAATTGTTGAAGTTTTCAAGAGATCACAAATCCACCCTTCGGTCAAATATTAAGTCCAGATGTGTATAACCGCAAAGGCCAAACGACACGGCAAGCCCCTTTTGGGATTACCATATCTACACAGCAGTTGAAAAGAATGCCAAATCTCTTTACCAGTGGAAAAAATAAAAGCTAGTACTTACAAGGCCCCAGTTATAGGTAGCAAGGGAAAGTTGTGGTGCCTCAGGTGATAGCATGTTGCATAGCTGGACCTCAATCCTCGTCAAGTTCCACATAGAAAGGAGTTCTATCGTGGTGCATGTGGCTAGGGCACATACCAGCAACAACCCTGGATAAGAGCAGTTCATGAAATTGTAACATCTCAATAACATCACAAGCCATGTCCAGCATGAAATTGGACTCCTCGAGATGAAACTTTTTTTTTTATCTTAATACACAAATATATTCTATGAAAATCTGTGATCTACATATATGAACCAAAACAAGATGCATTTATACTAGATTTATGGTTAAAAATAACAACAATACCACGTCAACCTTTTCTAGTTGTGCATAAATTACATTTACAACATATATGGGGATAAAAAATTGTTCAGTGGCACAGTCAGATTTATAAATGCATGACTATGTTCCAAACACAACACCTAGACAGATACTATGATGTTTTTTTTTCCTGTATGATGAAATAGAATAGCGACCACGGTTACAGTAATTCAATACATATTACTTCATGCTCCTACTTAAGATTTGAGAGCCTTGTTGCCAAAATAACCATATACTGGTGATGTAGAATGATTCAAAAGACAAGCATATCATATATCAGGTTCTCAATAATTTCCACTTCCATTAAAATCAACACTAACCTACCTAAAAAGGAGTAGTGTACTCACCACCATGAGTACATGTATCCTCAAGTGAGTACCCTTTAAAATAAGTTCTCAAAGCTGCTGCAACATGAATCATAGCCATGAAGTATGGTGCTACAAATCCCCATGATAGATAGCAGTGGACGGAAAATAAGGCACGGTTCATTATCCAGTTAACCTTTGTGGTATATGATTCTAGAACAAATGTTTGCTTCCTCAAGTAATTCCAGTACCTATCCAAGAACTCAAAAGATCAACATGGAGAGAAGTGTTCAAAATAGTCGGGTTTAAAATGAGTAAACATCACAAACCTTGAGAAACTAAGATCGCTTGCAAGGGGGTGAGGGAAAACGGCAACAGGAGGTGATGTTATAAGTCTCTTATGAGCCCCTGGACACAATATCATTAGCCTGATTTTCCACTAAAATCAGATTATATAGCATAAACCAGATATGAAGTAGTTGATCAATCACCACCCAATATTAAAAGATGCAATGCAAGAAATATCACCAAGGTACCATCAAATCTACTAATTTGTCAAAGAGAACAGTTGCTTGAGACATTAAAAACAGTCCCTAAAAAAGCTATTGTCCTTTTGAACTGTACGAGTTTACACAGATGAAAATGAATATAGCCAAACAAGTATATCATTAACTTAAGTGAGTAGTGACAGATAATAATAAAGGCGACACATGACGTTCTATTTAGAAGTATTTCCAAGACAATCATTTAATCTCTTCTAGAGGGTTGAAGTACATAGAAACATGAGCTCAGGCCTAGTAAATAACTAAAAGCATTAATGAACACCCAAGATAAACCTATTCCAAGGGCCATCATGAACAACAAAACAAGGGTCCACTTGACAGACTATGAGAGAACGTGTGGAGATCAACAGAGTAGCCTCTAAGTCCATGTAATTTGCTAGAATGAAGAGCTAATGATTTGTTTATTACCAGCTATTGCTGCAAGAGTCATATCATCTGAGTATCCACCATCACGAAGCCCCGAGACCACACCGTACTGATCATGCCGAAAATCATCGGCATGCATCTGAAATCAGTCATAAGCAGTCAGAAGCACATTTCAATTGTCATGACCGAGCAGAACCTAAATGACAGTAACAACCACTTACCATCATGCATCCTCCCCAAAGGAAGAACGTTTTTCCACCAGTAGCAAAGCCCATTGAACAAGGCTGTAGATAAATCAAATTCATAATGAATTCATAAATGGAATAATGACATAAGCAAGAAAAAAATCAACAAATGTAAAAATGAGTTGGGGAGACACCTAGACCTAGCAAGTAGATATCATGGTTATGACATAATCAACCTGCCCATGCACATATCTTTTCACATGCTCTTTTCTGAAAGGAACTTTAGTTCATATAAGATTAGAAGCTATACTGCTATCCACAACATTTGCCCAACAAAAAAAATTAGAGATGACTTGTCCAGTCAAAAATATGAATAAGCTACATGGGTCAACTTCAGAAAGCTTCATCTGAAGTTCAGTCATCTAGGTAAACAATGTATGAAAAGAAAGATAAGTTACTTTCCCTTAAAAAAAATCAACTGGATCATGTTCTCATTGGAATTCAATAGTGAAGAATCTACAGTTACTAACGAAAGGTGGTATTTCTACACTTGCTAGTGCTCTTCAAATTCAGTAAGGATTCTCCATACAGCATTCTTTATCCCATCAGAAAGATATGGGACAGCATACTGCATAGATAGATTGATACATCATAGTCAGATGGCTCCTGTATACTTTTTAGCAAATGATAGTAGCTTTTGATGGTTCTAGCTTAGTCGTGCCAAGTGCCAACTAATAAGGAAAGAGGAATATCATTATGAATGACCATGAATATGCATAAGGCTTGAACGAGAGAATTGGAATGTCATACCATGTGATATTCATAAATGCAGTAACTCCCTAGACTTCCTGAGGGTAAATCGAGAGGGTATCCAGTTTGAATGAATATCTGCATAAATTTAAGATCATACAAAAATTCCGTAGTTAAAACCAGTGAGAGCCCACTACCATATTTTGAGGGTACAAAATAGCAACAAATTTCAACAGAGAAACTTAAGTATGAAGTGCATACAAGTTTTACCTCAGGTGTTTTTATCATCTCAGCTGTGAGAGCCCCAATGGATCCTGGATGCAGCCTGACATCATCATCCAAAAACAATACGTACTTACTGTCCTTATGCATTTTCTCTACCCCAACCTGCATAAAATAGCATATTCCAATTAAGCACTAGCCAATAACTATCATATATTTAACAGAAAGACCTTAACAAACAAATCATATGAGCATGTTTAAACAAATCATATGAGCATGTTTAAACAAAGCAAATAGATTGAATTGAAATTTTCATTACAACTTATATGAGCTGGGGTCCTCGACTTTCTAAGCATTCTCATTGAATGTTGTTTACTAATATTCCCATCCCACTTATAGTCCAGCAGAAAAACTCTACTTGACAAAAAGGACAGGATGTTCCAAAAGGTCACATTGTGAAAATGAGGCAGTCCATACTTTTAAGCATACTAAATGATAAAAAAAGGGTATTTAGTAGAAGTGAAGTTGTAAATTTCAGACCTACCAGCTGATTGTGAATTTTCTGACTGCAAGTTGTTGACAAACCAGCTACAATGACCTTAGCTTCAACAGTATCCTGTACACATCAAACATTCAAGCATGTTAGCCATGTTGAGGAAGCCATACAAATCAGAGTGCCTCAAACACCCAAAAAACTCTGATTCCAATATTGATACTTTTTTTACTGCAACATCAAGGAAATTACAAATTCATCCCTTCACAACATTGCACTTTCTTCTAGCATGGGTACACTGTCTCAGTGAAATCAAAGACAAAACTTTAAATTGATCTTTATCAATTAAACAAAGCAACTTTACAAACTACGAGTACCTGAAAATCTGATAATAACCGAGACACAGCATGGTAAGCAGGGTCTTCTGTGCTTTCCACCACAAAAAGAAATTCTAGAGGACCACCATAAAGAGATGTGATCTGCATTCGTAAGTAAACCAACGTTTTTTTAACACTTACAAACAATACCATTCCTAATAAATAAGGAGCGAAATATACAATGATATAATGTTCTAAACAGTACAATGGTTTCTAGCTATTGAGGACTAAACCCTTGAAACATAATGCAGAGAACTATTATCCTAACACTTCAACTAACTCCTTTTCACGGAAAAGAATATGTTTGATGACCGCAACTTTTGTTTGACAGTCATCAGTAAAGTCCATCTACAAAATTCTCACCTGGCTCCTCCAATTGTGTAGATTGTGTTCTCCAAATCCTTTCAAAGGCATAACAACTGACACTCTTGGTAGTTTGATCTGATTACTGTGTTCAAGCTCATTAATATCATGATAAAGAAAAGCAAAGCTATTTCCATGCTTCATACTGTCCTTCAGTTGATTTATTTCTCTATTTCTGTGAGTGAAAACAGAGGCCGATGTTGGACAAAACTCTGAAAACAGTAAAGAATGAGAAACTGAGGCAGGAAGCCCAAGTTCTCAGGTGAACCTAATTCATAAATTAATACTCAAACATACCTGACATAAGCAGCACAAACCCACCCAAGAGCAAGAATTAAGCAGATCGCATATCCCTAGAAGTAAAATCAGGTAAGTCAGCAATTAAAACAAAAGGCAACACTAAAGTCTATACTAAGGAACCGGAACTTAAAAGGAAAAAACAGCACCCAATGTAATGTACAAAATTTTCAAGACCTCACTTCAAAAAAATCATGTAAAGCAACCACCTTTTTTTTTTAAACTACAAGCTCCGCATTCAAATAACACTGAGTTCATGATGATCCACCTATCTTTATCAAAATACAGATTCCAAGACAAGATTGCAAATGGTAATTTGTTTGCTTCACAAAATCCTAAAATACCACCCATTGCAAATTGGAACTACTAGGAACTCGTGACGAGAAACATGCATCTCCTCTCATTAGCTTAGACTAACTGCATTATTAAAAAAAATTAACTAAAGGCATTAGAGAAATGAAAGGTTAGTAAGCTTTATGCACTAACTAATCATCAAATTGTACTTACAGCTACAATGAATAGCATTCTATACTGAACCTCATACTCCTGAAACATTGTACCTCCAGGCACAAACTACAACATCAAGGTCCTAAATTGCCTGATATTATACAAATTCCATATATATAAATGCTTTAGTTTTCACAACACTAAAAAGGTGTTTATTTGTTGAATTCTAACACCAAGAAGAAGAAAAAAACAACTACAGAATTCCCGGAAAAAACAAGTTAAAGCCTGAACAAACGGAACACATAAACCCCAGATCTTTCAAAGAGCGCACAAATACTTGCTTTCGTTTTCTAGGCAACCAAACAGAAAATTAAAAAAAAGGAAAAGGGCAATTCGAAACTGACCTGGATCTGGACGAAAACGGCGAGAGGACTACAGAAGATCCGGCTGAGAGAGAAGATGAACGAATCGATAGAGTCTAAACCCGACATTGCGACAAATCTATCAGCACAACACCTTCCTAATCTGTAGCCTCGCTGAAACTTCTTCTAGGCGACTTCCTCGACGCAAAAGGGGGTGGAACAAAAAGCCCTAGATTTCAGCCACCGTCTCCGACTCAGATCGCCATGAACGCGATTCGGAGCAACACCAACACAAGACGACGAAGAAACAGCGACGACGGCGGCGACAGGTGAGAGGAAAAGGAGAAGCTGTGCGAGATGGCGCGCAATTTTATAGCAATCCGATGAGAAGAAGCATCATTGACCACACATCTCTCTGTTCTGTTCTGTTCTGTGCTCTATCTTCTGCTACGCTGTGTTTGGCTTTTGCACGTTACAGAGTCAAGTGTGAATTTGAATTATAATTTGGAAAAGAAAATGAAGGGAAAAAAAACTGTTTTCTTTTCTCTGAGAAAAAGAAACGAAAAATTGGAGAAGAGGGAAGATACAGTTGGACCATTTGGTATTTATAGTAAACTTTGTAGGTTTGGAGTGACGGGTACGGGCTGCCAAAATAAGTTGTCATTCTCAAATGGCAGTGGTATCTGGTTGTTCTGTCACTTAGGTAGATTATTTTGAGATCGGCTGTCATACGGTTTGACGAACTGCAATATTTTTGAAAGAACATTTTTATCAAAATCGCTCAATTGTTGAAAAAATGCAACTCGATGAAGTACAATGTAACTCGCCGAGTTGCAATGTAATAGCAGTCTTCTACTGTAAGACGGACTGTCGTTTTTCATTTTGTCCATTTTTACGTGAGATAGCCATCTTTTAATTGCCCAATGTGGACACTCTTATGTTTCACTTCTATCTAAAAAAAAAAATAGGTTTCTCTTCTTCAAGAGAACTATGATCTATGTGTTTAGCGATTGAAATATTATTTTGTGAACAATAGAGCATTTGGGTCAAATAACAAGAGTTCCCATAAATTTTATTGGTGATTTGAATGTTAGTACGCTTTTTTTTTTATAAGTTGCATTAAATTTGAGTATATAAAACTGAAGTTGTATTAAAATTTAGTGGTGGAGTTTTCATTTTCATTTTCAGTTTAAGCCTTATGAAAATAAAGTTATAACAATTTAAGAGTATTATATGCGATCTTATTTAAGTACATTTTGCTCTTTCTTTCAGTCTTGTTCGACTTGAATAAAAATCGGTTCAAGAGTAATATAAGGATTTGGAGTGCATTTGTTTTTCTTAAGATTAAGAGATTTGAATCTAATTGCATATTTTAATTATTCAGACTTATATTTATATTTGAATCATTAAGAGATATGAAACTGTAATAATTGATTTAGAAAGGTAAATATACAAATGTTCTTAGTGTCCTAAATATGAACCATTAAGATTAAAATACTAAATAAGTGCAAAGAAACAAAGTCTTAATCGCGTTAACTAGTTTACGCGAGTGTACTTAGAGTGGTAACAATGGGGCAACTAAAATTGGGTGTCTCAAACAATTTGTGGGCTCAATGGCCCATGGAAGTAGTTCCCACAGTGGCAGATTGCCTTTTTTGGCTGTCGTTACTTTGCACTTCGGCGAGTTGAAATTTTTTCTTCAAACTTTCACTAAGGTTTGACCAAAAAAGAATTTTCAAGAAGGTTGCAGCTCGACGATATGCATCATAGCCAGTACCAAAATTGATTACTTTTATGACAGTCAGGGCCGGATCTACATGGTTCATATTGGGCCACATGCCCCCAGTCACTTCGTAAAAAAAACTTTTTGTTGTTGTGATATTTATGAAATTGGTTGAAGATGATTTGAGTGTGCCCCCACTAAATTTTTTAGGTGGCCCAAGTTCTTTTTATGGTATACTGTGTGAGACAATATTTAAGAGTAAAGTTACATGATCTCATATAGAGCCTTGATGATTATTAACAAGAGTAATAGAAAAACAATACAATTTTCACCCAATGTCACTTAGAGAAAAATTTAATCATAAATTGATTTTTTAATCATAGGGGGTCATCAGCTGAGTAAGAAATAATCATCACAACTAGTTGATAGATTTGTCTACTAGGTGCGAAGTTATCGCTTTATCAGTTTGTCAGGCGAAACTATTAGGCTAACCGAAGGTCTAAATGGAAATAAAAATCTCATTCAATTTGGTATGTCCATTTTGGCCAATAAATTGACCAAATAAGCCGGAGAATGCTAAAAAAAATTGTGGAAATCACTTGGGACCCACAATAATGCTCCAATTGTCAAGCAACGCTAGATCCGCCCCTACTTGGGAAAGTTGTATTTGAAACTTGTAATACTAAAGCACCTAGTAATTAAGTATATAATGTAGATCATTTTATACATGTAAACACAATGGCATAAAACAACCATTATAGTTCAACAATAAGGTCATGTTTGGTACGCTGAAATGGAAATTAATGGAATGGTCATTTTAGTTGGAATGGTATTCCAGATAGAATGGAATGGAAGGATATTACAGCCGGAATGTTATTCCAGCTGGAATGGAATGAAATGAGTATTCCTGCCTGTTTGTTTGGTACGAAGATGGAATAAAACTTGATGAAAAAATGGGTTTATAATGCGTATTAGAGCGCCACCTCATTTAATTTTTAGTTTTAGCACAAACTTTTGTTTAATTATAAAACAACCCCATTGACTATAATTTAGTAATTTTCTTAACTTATTTCTCTTTTTAATTTATATTATTTTGTAGAAAATTTACTTACCATTTTACTATATAATTAATTTATTTTTCTTACTATCTCTTTTTTCCTTCATTTTTACATATTTACTACTGCTTTTTCACATATAATTGATGGACTTGTGCATAACACGGATAATAAACTAGTAATAATAATAGTTTTAAAATAAAATAAGAATTAGA
>JAYMSY010000387.1:0-12385 GCA_036897685.1 Monsonia emarginata | reverse complement strand
AAAACCCAAAACCCCCCACCCCGACCCCGACTAGCCCGAACTCTGTATTGAACGCGAACCCCCGAATTGACCCGACCCGAAAAAACCCGAGTTTATTCCGGGTCTACATATTCCAACCCGACCCGAACCCGACGGGTAACCTGAATCGCCAACTCTACACAAAATATAATGTAAGAGAAACACAGCCCCCAATGTTATATTTTAAAAACTCTCCAGAGCAATCTCTTAGATCTTCCCCTTTTCAGAGTGTGAACACCAAACTTTACATTACAACACCATAATCAGTTGCATATACATCAAAGTATGAAAACAGTAATGGACTGATGGGGATATATATGCAAAAGTGTATGTTAATGACTGGCATGTTCACTGGTATGATCTTTCTTTGAGTATCACATCCATTTTCTATATTTAATCACAACCATTTCTTACTGATGTTAATTCTACTAACAGGGGCAGAGTATTTATATTCCTAAAACAGGTAAATGAACACAAAAGCCGAAGTATGTGCCCTGATATCCAGCAAATACTGGGATTCCCTGCAATTTATTCTATTTATACTTAGTATAGTCATTTTTTATGAACATGATAATATCCTTTTGAACAATGTAGAACATTTTTTACCAGATTTGATGTAATGGTTTCAACATATCACACTTCCCCCTTCCTTTTACATTGCAAATATTCAAGAGTCCCAATGTTTCGTGTTGGAAGGAAGGATTAAATGAGTTAATAACTGTTTTGCAGCAACAACTAGAGCTGTTATCAGTTGTTATAGTTATTTCTGTAATAATTAATTGCAGTGTACTAAAAAGCCCCTGGGCACGATTAAGCCCCGAACCCCACCTGTGGGCTTTATTCTTTAAGCTCAGCCCCTTCAGTGAAGCTCCAATAAAGCACACCATTGGTGCTTTTTTAAAGCCCAAAGCATGCGCTTTCGGGGCTTTTTGGCTGATTCACATAACTTGTCTAAACCTAGTTTTACTTTATAATTACCCCAAAAACTATGTGTCCAATAGATTAAAATGTCAAACCACAATTGCTCAAATCAAATCAATCTCCACACTTGCATTTATTGCCTATAAAAAAAACTTGAATCAATTATATTAATACTAGATAGTACAGCTAAGAAGCCCCATTATTTTAGACCTAGGTAAATCACACCTGAGCTTGAATAATAACATAATAGAACCCGATAAATGTCACTAACAGCCATATTGTTTCAAAATGAGTCATACAGAACGGTAATAATTTAAATACTCCCTCCGTCCCAAAATAAGTGTCCAGTGTCCCATTGGATTATATGCAAAAATAAAGGATTCTAATTTTTGTGCTTGACTTTCCACCATTTGCCCCCTTGTGCCAACTTGTCTCCATTTCAACTCACTAATGGAGGGGTATATTGGGCAATCTATGACTAATTTACTAGCTAAAATAGAAATGGGACCCTAATTTTGGGAGAACTATTTTAAGGAATGGGGCACTTATTTAGGGACGGAGGGAGTACAGGAGTTCCAGGGATTCCTCAAAGGACCTCTGCTTATTCATCAATTGAAAGAACAAAATGCAAACAGAACTATTCTTATCACGGGTTATCCATGTGAAGTACCAATTGTTTTAATTGGCTTGGTTCTTAACAATGTGAAAAGAGGGCATAGGGAATTATCCCACATCCAGGAGGGTTTGAGGAAGGGGAGGGTATTCTTGTTATGTATTCCAGTATCCCACCTCAATTTAGAAAGGAAAAACAAACACATATCCTTGTTCCCACATCATTAGGACCAATTGAGAAGCGCCAGATTTAGTAACTGAACAAAACTAAGTTCTCGACATTGATCCTTCAACACTAAGATCTTTAGTGGGTGATGTATACTTCTAGAAACAAAAATCCTAGATCAAGATAACTAAGTCAACTTTGTAAGTTTTAATGGAAACATCAATTAAGGGGATGTCAAAGGAACAAGAGAAATCCACATCAACAACCCGAACGCACCAAATCATTTGCCAGTTGGTTTGAGGTCGAAGAGGCAGCTTGCAATTAACTGGCAAAACTGCAAGTATTGGCAAAATTGCAGCAAAGGAAGACATGGCGAAGAAGACAACGAGTTCCCACATGATAGTATCATAGTGGCAACAATTATAATAGGATAGTTAAACTTTTTATTCTTGAGTTTTATTCTAGGTTTAAGATGGGGAATAAGATTTCCATAGAAAAAGCTAAAATAGGCTTTCTTAGAGAACGGTCTTTCTGGCCATGAAGGACTAAAAAAGGTGGAAATGGAATTACCGTTCCATTCCCTTCTATTCACATGTGCGAAACATGACCTAAATGCATCAGGAGGGGGCGAATGAGAGAGTATCATATCAAACACAAACTAGAGTAAGGTAAAACTGAATTAACACAGAAGAACAATGAGAGATTAAAAAAAAACATTCGGTTTGCATTGTATACATCTCAAACAATATTACTACTACTCCCTCCGTTTCAAAATAAGTGTCCTATTTGACTATTTGCAAAAATTAAGGATTCTCACTTTTATGCTTGACTTTCCACCATTTACCCTAATATGCTACCATGTCTCAAATTTAACTCTCATGTGAAGGGATACAATTGGCAATCCATGACACTTATACTACCTAATATAGAAATGGGACACTTATTGTGGAACAACTATTTTAGAAATGGGACACTTATTTTGGAATGGAGGGAGTATTATTTAAGTTATGTCGTTATTACTTTTCTGTTTATAAGTCTGTTTTAGTTACTTTCTCTCTGGTTGCTGAGATTATGTGTAACAAGTAAAAAACTTCAAATTTGAATCTTGCTGTTAACTACTACCGAGCTTACCTATTCTTTTTATCTCCTTATTTTTCTCTTTGCAACCATGGAAAGAGTGTATTTTGTGATGGATTGTGTTTTTTTCCTGGTCATGTAATAATTGTCCGTTGAAAGTAAAATATCTGCAAATGTCAATGTTATAGGGACAAAGAAATGTTGTTGACAAATCGGAATTGGCACGGACTGTCACAACCTCTGTTGGTAAGTCTCTTCCCTGTAATTCATTGTTATCGATTTTCAAAGATGACATTTAACTTGTACACATCATGACTAATACATGTAGAAAATACAGATTTCCTTGTAATGAAGATAAAAAGGATACCAATTAGCAAGTCTAACTTTTTCTAAAAGAAATTTTACAGTATGGTTTCATATGCCAGGGCAACAGTATTACCCTGTGCAACCTCTTTGACCAAATGCCAGCATGACATTATTCTCTCAATAATATTGGCTTGTTGCTTATATTTATGTTTATTTCTCTATGGAGTTTGTAAATTCTTGTCTAAGGTAGGTAAAGAAGATATGAGTTACTACTCAAATCAGTTAAATCTAATAAAGCATGGCTTTAGGTGCAGGGAATTGTAATTTCATGCACGGAGCAAAACCAGCTACAATGTCTACGCAGATGCAAATTGTTGATGCACTGCACCAGGGTGAGAGAAGCAGAGCGTCCAATCTACTTGTTGGTCTTGCTCATGGAAACCACTCATTAAAAGCTGAGGACTTTCTTAATATCCTCAACTACTGTGCAAAGTCACCTGATCCTTTGGTGGGTAAAGAACAGAAAAATACTCTGGAAACATATATATGCTTTCATTCTTTGTCCCCAGCCCATGTTCTGCTGATTTGATTACAAACTTGTGAGTGAAAATTTCAGTCACATTTGGGGACCTAGATGCTAACCATAGCACTTGTCGCACTTTGTTTGAGGGTACGATATGAGAAAAACTGGAAAAGAACTCAACATGTGCTGACTCCAAGTAGATATAGTCAAATATATAGGATCTAAGTGTGCAGGTAAGTTGTCTGAGAGGCTCCTAATCCTAAATCCCATCAGTAAGCATGTAATCAAGCACTAACAGTGCATGAGGTGGCAAGTGCACAAATAATATGCAGTCTTAACTTGTATTGTCACCATAGTTTAGCCAAAACTTGTGAGTGCATCTTGTTACAGGTAACCATACCGTGTGCTGTTTCATTTTCTAAATTGTACCAATTGGATGTTTAGGATTATGTATCTCACACCTGACCTGGCCTGATTGCTAAGATAAACGACTGAAACTCTGGTTCCAGTTCAATAAGTGAGTGCTAGTTATATCTCACCATTATGGTGCATCTTTGTTTTCATGCAGTTTGTCATGGAGACTTGGAAAGTAATGGAGGAAAAAGATATTGGTTTGAATGAGAAATGCCACATGCTTATGGTTCAATCTCTCTGTAAAGGAGGTTATCTGGATGAGGTGTGAACTATTATTTTTCATTCAACTGCATTTCTTTTTTCCTTTTATGCATTTTCTTATAGTTCATGCAAATACAAGTATGCGGCCATATTTCGTAGAGAGTTGATGGATAAATTCTCGGTCCTTTATCAGTGGCTTTGGACTGTCGGTGAAATAATGTCTTTTAGGGTAATTTGCTATTTTATGATGCGTTCTTGAAGGTGCATCATGTATTTGTTGTCTGTAATTGGAAATGAGCCAGGTCTACATGTTTCTTTTTTCAGGCATTTGGTCTAATAAATTTTATAGGGGAAAGTCATGGTATGTATCCTAGCCTGCCTGTATACAACAGCTTCTTGAGAGCCTGTGCTGATGTGGGAAGTATAATACATGCCAATAAGTGTTTGGATCAGATGGAGCAACAAATGGTTGGGAAGAATGAAGTTACCTATTTGGAGCTTCTCAAGGCATGTGCTAATTGTTATACTAGTTTCTTGTTATAATGAAAGGCATAATGCCTATCTATCCATACATTTTGTGTTTAGATTCAAAACCTTCATTAAATTTGGATTGATTACCCTTCTAATCTCCTGTTCTCGTCTGCGTTTAGCCCTATTTTCTCCTGTTTTTTTTTCTGCCTCTTGGCTCCTTGCTGCCCCTTTGTCCATCAACTTTTGCAACTTCTCAAATGCTTTACCTCTAGATCAGTCATAACAAGTGCATGAAGGGTTCCAGGATTGATTGGAAGAAAATCCTGAACTCTCGTCACAATTATCAGTTATTCTATTGTATATGGCTGTGATGTTTATCACACCATGCCACCTTCAAGCAGTCATTTTTCCGCACAGTTCTCATGAGTCATGATAGATGTCACAAACTAGAGAGAGAACCACTCTACAATTGAATAATTATATATTGCACAGTCAGAATGATGATTTATATTGTTTTGTGCTCAATTGCTTGAGCCCTAAAAGGAAAGTGTTTTTACATCAAAATGGCTTGTTCACATATTGAGTTTTTTTATTTAAAACCATACGGGGTACTGAAATAGGAAAAATAACTCTCCCAAAATATGCTATGAGGATCAAAGATATACATGTCTGTCTTCAAACACAATGGTACTGGATAAAACCATCTTTCTGTACAATTCAACTTTGCCTCTCATTTCTATTAAAGGTGAAAATTTTCAAGCAAGCATCACTGAGGAGCAGAGTATGAATCCTAGTATTAAGAGATCAATATTTGTTTAATTATCCATGGTATACTTAGTTTATAATGTATCTCCTCGGATATTAGAATATGAAACTGCAAAAGGTGTTGTATAGATCAGCTTGTTTGACTTGAAGCATGACGTACTGGTGTTTAAAGAATACTCCAATTGAGTTGCTGGACAAAGTTTGAATAACTTTGCCATAGTGCATGCGTAAGAAGTAACAATAGATTTTCAGTGACGTTTCTAAGTCAATGAAGATACCATCGATTGTCTGGCATATCACTTATGGTTCTTAAGTCTAAGTTAATTTCCTTGCAGCATTACTAATCTAATTTCTTTTCCTTTCAGCTTGCAGTGTGGCAACAAAGCCTCCCGGCAGTACATGAAATATGGAAGGACTATAGCAAACATTACAGCTTGAGCATTTTTTCCTTGCGGAAGTTTATCTGTTCCTTTGCAAGGCTGGGAGATCTGAAATTTGCATATGAAGTCTTGCACCATATGGTAGCTCTAGCTAATAATAAAAACATTTTCGTCGGTGAAATAGCTCTAGGAAAGTTGAATTTGTCAAGTTTGGACATTACTTTACCTTCAACCGGTGAATCAAACTTGTCCGATTGTCACTTGGAAGAGAATGGTCATTCTCCTCTTTCAACGGATAGTCATGCCAGTAATGTAGAGCTACCAACCAATACTGACATTAGAGATATGGAGACCATTGGATTGAATACATTAAATAACTGTCGGAGTGTCCCAGTCATGAAGATCTTGAGAGAGTCTTTCAATGATTTGATACATGCATGTGCACAATCTCAAAATTGTGAGTTGGCTGAGCAATTAATGCTACAGGTACGAAAACCTTTGTTCAGATTGCAATTGCTGTATGCTACTTTTGTATGATCTATGAATCATAAGATTAAAATCTTCAATGTGTTTAACTTTATGTTCTCTTAAGCTGAACCTTTGCAGTAAAGTTTTTTTTAGTACTGTTATGTTATATATTTGACTCAGAATGTTTTTTTGTCTGGTACCTGTTAGGCTGTTTGTGCAATTCTTTCAACATACTTTTGAATTTGAACACCAACTTTTCCTGTAGCAGTAACACTTGCTAGGCTCGTTGCTTTTATGCCCTTCAAAATTCTCTCTCTCTCTCTCTCTCTCTCTCTCTCTCTCTCTCAAGTGTTAAATGTTGTACTCACTTCCTTAATACTTAATTGGATAATCATTTCATATGTACTGAGGAGTTCCACTTATTCACAGATGCAAAATCTTGGGTTAGAACCAACGAGGCGGACATATGATGGCTTTATTAGAGCAGTTGTTTTCAAGAGGGGATTCAGCCATGGATTGGAAGTTGTAAGTTGTATCTCTTTTATATCAAATATCAGAATGTTCTTTTCCTGATATTTGAATTCTTTACTCGTATTAGTGTGAAACATGATCCTCACATGCTCGTTTATGTTTGTGCAGTTACAAACAATGCTTGAAAAGAATTTGAAGCCCCATGATTCAACTCTTGCAACAATTTCACTTAGTTGCAATGAAGCCTTGGAACTTGATTTAGCTGAATATCTATTGGATCAAATTTCTGAATGTCGAAATCCTCTTCCATTTAATTCCCTTCTTGTAGCATGCGACAAGATGGTGAGTTGATAATTCTATCATAAATTCGCCTTTTAACTCGTTATGTTGGTTCGATCTCTTGATAAATATGTAAAGGAAGCTATCTGCTCACGGGGTGGGATTACATATAACAACCCAAAGTTTAAATGCAGTCCCATAAAACAATTCAAAGCGCTACCAGCAAGTTGTCTGGTATTGATTACAAAGTAACATTCATCAAAAAGTTGAAAGACCTGAACTTTATATTATTTGCGATTGATTTTCCGCTACATTTAACTACAGCTAATCCAATTCCGTTTGTTGCTCACCAGAGAAATTATCATCCCTCCAACTCTTTAATTGTCCCTTCACTTTAAGTTTGTTTTCTTCTTTCTTTCCTTGTGAGAAGATGGTGTCCTACAAATTGATTTCCTCAAAATGGTTTGCATTTGCTCTATTTATGTTCTGCGGGATCCACTGGTTATGGTTTGTACTCCTTACTATTGCTAAATTCTGATTAATCAATTTTGCAGGATCAACCTGAACGTGCCATTAGAGTGCTGGCTAAAATGAGACAGTTAAAAACCCAGACAGATATAATCACATATGAGGTGCTGTTTTCCTTATTTGGTAATGTGAATGCCCCATATGAGTTGGGCACTCCATTATCCCAGGTAGATGCTGCTAAAAGAATAAAAGCTATGGAGTTGGATATGGGAAAAAATGGGATTCAGCACAGTCTCCAATCGATGAAGAATGTAGTAAGTCCATGACATATGTTCAATCCCTTTACTGTTTAAATTAAATTAATTACTCAAATGCTATTACATACATTTATTTGGTACTCCCTCCGTTTCAAAATAAGTGTCCCATTTCTAAAAATAGTTGTTTCAAAATAAGTGTCCCATTTCTATTTTAGGTAGCAATTTTACCACCGATTACCAATTGTATCCCTTCATGAGTGAGTAAAATTTGAGGCATGGGGGTAGACAAGGGGCAAAAGATGGAAAGTCAAGCACAAAAGAGGGAATCCCTAATTTTTGCAAATAGTCAAATGGGACACTTATTTTGAAATGGAGGGAGTACATCGTATTGTGCAGACATTATACATGTATATTGGGATCATGTTGGTTGCAGAAAAAGTTATGTCTGCATACTAGCACATCTAGTCATTTATGTATTGACAAAATCAATAACATTCCTGCGTCCTTGAGATGCCCTTAAGCCAATACCATATTTACAAGATTGGGTTTGATGAGTGAATGTGAGTGCTTGTTAATGGTGGTTTTATTTTGGTTATCAATGCATGATCTTTTTGTTTGCCCTGCCATTTTGCATCCTAAATCAAACATTTTCTCTCATTAATGATCTTATACATGAAACTGATTCTATTTTCTTTCTTTTCAGCTAAAAGCCCTTGGGAAAGAGGGGATGATAGACAAGATGATTGACTATGTATTTGTGGCAGAAAATCTTTTTTCTAACAGCAATATTGATCTTGTAACAGAAGTTTATAATACAGTATTGCATTCACTTGTGGATGCCAGGAAAGTAAGTATTTCTTTCAAAGTAGAATTGTTCCACCATTCTATTAGGTTTGTCTATATTTCCATGTTTTGGCTGCTCAACATATTTTTGTTTGACATGCAGAGTCACATGGCAATAAAGCTATTCAAAAACATGAAACTAAGTGGAGTTATGCCAGATGCTGCAACTTACAACATCATGATTGATTGCTGCAGCATTATAAAGTGTTACAGATCTGCTTCTTCTGTGCTTTCTATAATGATACGTGAAGGAGTTTATCCTCAGGCAATGACTTATTCTGCCATGATAAAGGTACTCTTGGTTTTCATGTCCTGAAGTCCTACGAGTGTAATGCTCGTCATTCATTTGGCTAATTTGTTTCGTGTGAAGTATTGCACTTATTTTGTACCAGTCTGCAGTACAGATTTATATACCAAAGTGGTTGTTATATACTAAGTTCCACATCCTATGATACTCCCTCCGTTCCAAAATAAGTGTCCCATTTGACAATTTGCAAAAATTAAGGATCGTCTCTTTTGTGCTTGATTTTCCATTCTTTACCCCTCATATTTCACCATGTCTTCAATTCAACTCACTTATGAAGGGATATAATTTGTAATCTATGGTAAATTTAGTACCTAAAATAGAAATGGGACACTTATTTTGGAACAACTATTTTTAGAAATGGGACACTTATTTTGGAACGGAGGAAGTACAAAATTAAATCATACAATGGTTTCTTAATCTGACCAGAGCTAAGTTGACACCAATGCAGCTTAGGATTTGACACATACAATAATCATGCAGTATTGTGTTCGTTTTTTTCTTTCCATTTTTTGAATTTGCTATTGCAGAAAATACAGTCCATTATGCAGGCTTGTACATGGTAACGCTTCTTTTGCTGTTTTTCCCCATGAGTCCATGACATAAACATATCATTTCGGAGAGGAGTTATTTATGGCGAGAATGTCAGTCATTGTGGGGAAATATGTTTAAACATTCTGAGCCTGAAATCTTCTGTCGTTATGCTGAAGCCTGGGAGTTCATCTTGATTGGACATGTTGCTGTTTGATTTCCGTTTTTTATTTTACATTAACACATGCTGACAGTTCTATTTGTGAACTTCTTCGGTTTACTTGTCGTGTTGACGAGCATTTTTCTCTCAGTTTTTTTGTGGTTCCACTGTTATCATTATGAGGTTATTTTGCTTGATTGCAATGTTACTTTTATGAATTGATTGTACTAATTGAGCTATCTTACTGATTTCCATCCCATCCTCAATCAGTACAGTCTGATTGCTGGTTCAGGCACTGCTACTCAAATATCTAACTTAGCTGATAATGTATGATTACCAAAATGTTTGCCATATACCTGACTTCTCACCATCAAATTATTTCTGTTTTGATAATGTTGTTTTGGGATTGTCTATCATCTTACTGCCGAGTGTGTTTTGTGTCAGGTTCTGATGGAATGTGAAGATTTTGATGAAGCATTGAATCTTCTGGATCAAGCATGCTTGGAAGGGATCCAACTTGATGTTATATTGTTTAATGCCATTATTCGAAAAGCATCTGAAAGGGTATTCTCTTCTCTTCAACATTCTCGAGTCTCTGACATTATAATATAATAGATAATAGATTTGCCTCTAATTGTCCGCTCATGAATACAATTCTCAATGTATATGCAATCTGACACTCCTATCATTGTTAAAGACGCTCTCCTACATTTTGATTTGTTTCTCTTTAGCATGCTATATGTTATTATTAACCCAATGTACTTGAATGAAATAATTGTCAGGGAAGGATCGATGTAGTTGAGCGTGTTGTCCAGCAGATGCACCATGAGAAAATAAGGCCTGACCCATCTACCTGCTACCATGTGTTCTCAGCCTACGCGAGCTCTGGTTTCCATAATACTGCACTGGAAGCGTTGCAGGTTTTGAGTATGCGAATGATCTGCGAACACAATAACACCCTTCAAGAAAAGAAGAAAGAAATAGAGGAAAATTTCATTTATGCAGAAGACACAGACGTCGAGGCAAGGATACTGCAGTTTTTTGAGGGTTCTGAGGAGAAAGTTTCTGTTGGCTTGTTGAGCTTAAGATGGTGCGCTATGTTAGGGTGCTCGATTTCTTGGTTGCCCGACCAAAGCCTATGGGCTAGAAGGCTCTCGACTAAATATTACGCAAGAAAGGGAGCCAAAGATACACATCTTAGAATGAGGTAGCTTCTACCAAAATGATACCAAGGTCGTGCCATTTTGTTTGATCTGATCTGTCTAGCATATCTCAAATTCTAACCAGCTCTTCCAGTTTTGTATGCTGCCATCTGCATTCAGTAGGATGTTGAGCATTGTTGAAGCATTTGCAGCTCTTATGCAGCGTTCAAGCCTATAGTCGCTTAAGTTGTAAATTTAATACATTAGATGCGCCGAGGAATACAGTTCCAGCTGTGGAATTTGTCCTGCTTAATGGTAAGAGGTTTCCATAAGATTTTTGTATCATGGCCCTTTGAACCTTTTTGTTGGGGTGGAAAATTTTGTTACTTGATCATTTATTCATTTTGCATCGAAAATAAAACTTAACCATTCATGAACTTCTGAGTTCAGGATTGTGTTATGCAGCTGCAGAAATTTGTATCTAACTAAAGATTGGATATGAGTTCAAATCCCAAGACATTTAAAATTAAATATTTGTGGGTGGAGTTAGCATAATAGTTAACATACTTAACTCATAGCCGTGAGGTCATGAGTTTGAGTCTCAATCTTGTCAAAAGAATCCCAAGTGGTGGGACTGTCGAGTTATCATGCGAATAGCCTATGGGTGTGTGTGATAGGGAGAACTGCTCCCAGTTGTGCAGTCCAAAGCTTCAAAAAAATATTCAATTTTGAAAGAGGTGAAAACTAAAAACAACGAGAATCATTGGATCTCTTTTTCTTTTTTTTGTGTGATTCAGATTTAAATTTATTTATTTTGTTTATTATTATCATTCCTCCCATTTTAATTCAATAAGTACATATTTGTCAACTCACTTTATGTATTTAACTCTAATCTACATCCCCCACAATCGCCATCACCACTCTCTCTCTTTCAGTTCTTGTCAATCCACAACAAGCAAAGCTAACGTCTTCCACCTGCCTCGTCGGCGTCCTCAACTTGCCTCGCTGATGTCCTTCCCACGCAGATAAGCAGCTCGACGAAGCTGGTTGTTTCTCTTTCAGTTTCGTTCGTCTTCTTCGTCTGCCAGTATTCCTTGTTGAACTCGTCGCAAGCTCAGCTCGTTGAGCTCACGCCTTCGTTGAAGCTTTCTTGCCCAGCTCGACAACCATGAAGCAGTTGAATCAAGGAAACAGTGGAGGTGCTATAAATGTTGTGTTTTTATTTAATGGATCAAAATCGAAAAAGCAATGGACTTTAGAGTTGATAGCGTAAAAGGACATGAAGTTTTGAAGTCAAGTTGTACATCTGCATTCAATTGTTTTGAGGGATCAATAAACATGGGGAGTGTTGTGTGGTTGCTTTGCCATTTGCACACAACAGGTAAACATGGTTGATTGTGGCTGATTTAATTCATTTTGTTTCATTGCGTAATTATTGTGGTTTCATTGTATATTTGTATTGATTTTATAATGTATGCATAATGATTTTTAGGTAGTGATGACTATAAATTTCATTTGTATAAGTTAGTGATTTCGAAAGTTAATATTAATGATTTTTCAAGTTAATACTAGTGATTTTATTAGTATAAACTAGTGATTTGCACAAGT
>JAYMSY010000386.1:0-12388 GCA_036897685.1 Monsonia emarginata | reverse complement strand
TTAGTGAGTTAAGTTGGAGACTTGATAACACATTACAGACAAAGAATGGAAAGTCAAGCATAAAAGTAATAGTTCTTAATTTTTGCAAATAGTCAAATGGGACACTTATTTTGGAACAGAGGGAGTATAAAAAAAGTTATATTTCTCATGTTGCTTATCAAATCAAAACATCAGAACTTAAAATCAACATCTGGTTCACAGATCCGATGAAACTTCAAACGAATTGTTTTTCAATTATGTGTGTAAGCCTCTTAAAGATTGTATTACCTTTCTGCATGTTGACATTGGTTCGTCGGAATAAAAAGGTGGATATCCAACCAGCATCTCATACATGATAGCCCCAAGAGACCACCTGCACAAGAAATTTGGTTAGGGAATCACAAAACAAGAACATGTTAGGCAAGAGAAAACGAACTAACCAGTCACACTCCATTCCATATCCTTTCTTCAGCAATACTTCTGGAGCAATGTAGTCAGGAGTTCCAACAGTTGAGTATGCCTGAATGACAAATAGAAATTACATTTACATATAACACAATTTTAATGGAATAACAACATTATACAGACATATAAGCCTTCACTTGGGAAGCCCAAATGCACAAAATCCATGCCCAAAAAGCAAAAGATCGTGATTTCATTGGAAACAATATTTGCATGGTCTAAGATAATTAGGTGTTCATCTTACCAGGTTAACCATCCCAATCAAGTAACACTGCCCTAATTTTATATAACTAAATACAATAAACAAGCCCTAAACAGAAGTAGTTAGGGCCCAGATACATGATTCTTTCATTTCCAATTTCCAATCCATTCTGACCTGGATGATTTAATGACGACTCCACCCAACAACACATGAAGACTAATTGGAACCAGCGAAGGTATGCTGACCATCCTTGTCTGTCCAAAATAATTGATACTGGGGGGCCTCAACCAATCCTATTCATTAGTATTGTTACCCATGCTACTTAGGCTGCCTTTACCCTTTCCTCATATCAAAATTGCTCTTCAAAGACCCCAGTTATTGTAGCCGTAACATCTCTCCCTCAAAATCATTTTTAATTAACAATGTCTTAGGGCTCCATTTTATCTCCCCACCATAGCTAGAACAAAAATCAAATAAAGATAAAGGGCCTACCAACATCCGCCTGTTCTTCTGCCAGTGTAATAATTGTTCCTGCTGTGTTCGGCTTTGTGCAGAAGACTGGGTAGGATGCTTAGAATTTGCTTCCACTCCATGGTCATTCTCAATGAGATTAGGGAAATTATTACTGTGTAGAGGTTTGCACAATCCAAAATCTGAAAGCTTCATATGGCCATACCGGTCAAGTAATAAATTGTCAGGCTTGATATCCCTACATTTAATAGATGTATCCATCAGCACACGGATACCAAATCAATATAATATTATTTTTTAAACAATCTAAATTTAAGGAAATGCATACAACAAACATTTGAAATAAGCAAACAAAAAGATGGGGATTACAACAGTTAAACCTAAATGCACAGAAGGCATGGAACAGGTATCATCTCTAATCTGATACAGGGATAATTACAAACTTGTACAGTACTTGGCCACTCGCAACAACAACCATATGAGGCCACTCTATTATTAACAAATTTATGGTAAGTAGGAGAAATGGACACGAGCAATAGCTGGAGATGCAAGTAAACAGCACAATAATACCCTCTGAAGTCTGAAATGATGCAGATTGATTTATTTTTTTAGATCAAAGATGCAGATTGATAGGCATCCATAAGTACCATTCACAAGAGCTACAGTTGCTGGAATAGTAACAAATTCTAGTTCTGCTCTAAGAATGTTTAAATAATAATATAAAAGCGGGACCAATTACTGACTAGAGAACCTGTGTATATAATTGTGCTTGTGGATAGACTCAATAGCCAGGACAGTCTCTCCAACATAAAACTTAGCCTCATCCTCAGTTAATGTATCCTTGCGCATTAGTAATGTCATCATGTCACCCCCAGGAAGATATTCCATAATGAGATACAAAAATTCATCATCCTGGAAGGAGCAATAGAGCTTCACAATGCAGGGACTGTCAACCTCAGCAAGGAGATTCCTTTCTGCTTTAACATGTTCAACCTGTGTGTGTATGTGTGAGTGAGTGAGAGAGAGAGAGAGAGAGTAAACAAGGCTGATAGAAAACATTAAAAAAAAGACGGGAGAGAAATGATAAGTGCCCTGAGAAAACTAGGTGCATTGCCTTTTTTATATAAAATTCAACCAGACAAACAATTCTATGAGTACTTTACAGCCAGCTTCAAATGCAGGACTAGGAGTTGCATCCAGTGAATAGCAAGTCCTTAACAATTGAAAAAGAAAAAACTGAAGGATTCAATGTGATACCCACCTGGCCTCTACGAAGCATTTCAGATTTCTTAAGCTTTTTCATTGCATACACATGGCCAGTAGCTTTTTCTCTACAAATTCTAACCTGCAGAGTGGTAGCAATAAGCATCATACGGAATCAACTAAAGGGGTGTAACAGTAGTAAAAGCAAACTCTTCAGCAGAGTTGAAGATGGTAGACCAAATGTCAAATCTTTAGCTTATGGAGAATGCAGAAAACATGGAGAATTAAAATTGATTGCTTTATCATGACCAACAATTTTGGTTCACTTAATAGTACTATATTTTTTAGATGAAAAATAGAACTAGATTATGTTGCCTGTCTAATACAAATTCGATCTAAGAAAAGACACCATTTTGTGAAATTCATCATTGTGCATGTGCCCATGTGTATATCCTTATAAATTCACAATTTGCAAGGAGATGCCATATGATAAGATTAACCTAATCGGGGGCCTGGAATAGAAATGACTGAAGTAGCATTTGTCATAGTCCTAAAAAAGTAAATGCGTTTATTTACTCAAAAGATGTAGAATATTCCAAAAGAAATAATTGCAACAGTTACATGTCAAATATACAAAGACGAAATCTACTTAACCTATAAATGTTGTAGTACTTAGATACAGAGAACAAGAATATTATCATGTGAAAAGAATAAGGAACAAGAGCAAGAGGAAAACCTCCCCAAAGGCACCCCTTCCTATAATGGTCAAAAGTTCAAAGTCATCAACTCCCATCTTGTGCCTTTGTATACGCATATATTCCCTCTCCTTTTTCTCTACATATTTTAAAATGTTCTCTTGATCTTCCTCAGAAACATCAGCATCAGCTAGCTTCCTTTCCAAGACCCAACGCCTGTATTATCATCAAAATAATTAATATTAACATGCAAATATGACATCGACAGGAAAACATAAAAACAAACATAAGGATTTAATTACAAAAATTAAGTGGGAAAAACTGATAAGAAAATAAATGTATCTTTGAATATTCAACAAAAATAAAACTTCCTCAGAAAAAACAATGAATTGAACTTGCCTTAGTTTAGTTACAAGAAATTACAAAAAAAATTTTGTAGCAAACAGCATGATAATTTCGTCAAACTGCAGAATGTGTCAATACAGAATAAGAAATTAGGCTCGGATATCTTACCTCTCCTTCCTGTCTTGCAAACTCTTCATATGAGCCTTGTAATGATTCTCAATGTACTGCTTCGCTGCAGCTACCTTTTGTTTGGTGGCATCAGATGGCGCCTCATCATTTGCAGGGCTATGTGAATTGCTTAAGTTATCAGTTTCTCTCAATTTTGTCGGCCCATGTTTAATTTTTTCCTTCTTCTGTTGGAATTTCTTGAACCAGCCCCTTGCAGAATCCATGTTGAGTAATATAGATATATCCTAAGGTTGATTAGGAATAGATATTTTTCCTTGTAACTCTGTGATATAACAAAAGCATGCAATTGATTCATCAATTAGCATCAGATAGTGAGCCATAAGCTAATCATGACTAATGAGTAACCAAATAAATGGGTTCACAACTAATCCACACTTATAAAGAGAAATGAGATAGAATAACAGGGAAGCTTTTCTAGTAATGTTTGGTATGTTGAGATACTCTTTAGAAATTCAGGTTGTCTGGAGTTTCCAAAAGATATGGCATATGCATAGCCAAGAATCATTGGACATGAGTGGTTGGTTCATAAGAAATACTAATTTGGATCATAATCTCATTTCCAGTTTTCTCAACTTCAGATACTGGCAATTAAGGCATGGCCATCAATTATACTAATGAATATAGACTTAAAGAAAAACATAAAATGGCAGAGGCTAACAAATAAAAATCTCATTTTTAAAAGGAAGATTCACACCCAATTCCCCTGATAACCACCCAAATGATAAAACAATAAAAAAAATGTTAAATGTGGATCAGATGATTTACTATTTGCTCTTATAAGCCGCGGATAATCCAGAAAACAGTGAACAGGTTTGCAGACATTCAAAACTTCCCAGAAGCGATTCGCTAAAATTAACTAGAAAGATAAGGAGAAAAAAGGCTCCGGCTTCCTCTTATCTTATAATGACGAATGACTCAGACTTCATATTCCACTTTTTAACTTTCTCGGCAACCAAACACAGATAACAAGCACGCACAAAATGGCAAATCACTGAGATATCAAATTTTTTGAAAAAAAATTACAAAATTGTAACAACAAAATCAAGTTTCAATTACCTGAAATCATAAGGCGATCAGGTCGAATTGAAAACACCGGAAGCAAAAATGGCAAAGCTGACCGAGAAACGATTCAATTACTGGAAACAAGAGTTGCTCAGGCGACCAATCAAAACATAGACGGCACCGGAAGCCAGAGATCGCATCAAAAGGACCGCAATTCACTAAAACGTCACAGTTTTGACTTTCTGGAAGTGTATAATCGTGTAACCAGAGCAGCTTGCAGCACTTTCTCTGCTACTTCCCTCGACTCGGAAGAAAAAAAAAACCACACACAATAAATAAATATATTACTATAAAATTCGATTTAAATGCTTTCTTTATTCGGTGGACGATAAAGTCCCCGCCGGATGACGCGCTAAGGTCAAAAGATGAGGGCATTTTGGACAACGCGCTGATGTTAATGCTCATTAAATGTCGTGCAAGTTACAGGGGGAGTTGCCGTCGCGTTAAGGCGCTCCCCGTTAACCGGTCATAAATAACTGGATTGAATGCCGCTCGACCGGTAAGTGGGGAGAGTGTAAGAGGCACGTGGCGGTAACGAGCCGGCAAACGTGAAAGCACGTATAAAGGCGCGGGAATTGGGTTAACGCGTTTTTGAGGGAATCGGGATCGCAGCCGTCCACGTGGACCGTCGATGCATGAGGAAACCAAACTATCGAGAGAAAAAGGTATGGTGTCATATCTTCCGGAAATTTAGGATATGGACACTTCAATTTTAAGTTTAACCAAGTGAGGTTGCCTCCAATGGAGACACTTCTGCTCACTTACCGATTTGGATTTGGAGTTTATTTAAGACAAATCCTACCGAGAGCATCATAGTGACAAAAATTTAAAGAAGGGATTCAGGCTACACCATATTTAAATCTACTTTACAAGAGAGATGTAAGAGTGCAATTCATCAAGTTACATTTTTATGATTTATTTCGTTATTTAAATTCAAATTTAAAATCTTAATTTTCTCAACTTTAAATATACATTAAATCTTCATAAATATACTATCGAGATTTAAGAGTACAAGTTGCACTTTTTATGCTTTGTTTCGCCATTTAAATCCAAATATAGAATCTAAATTTTTTCAACTATAAATGTACATTATATCTTCTTAACTCTACCTTCGAGATTTAAGGAATATTTAATAGGGATTTAAGGTGTGCTTGCAACTTTAAATCCCTCGTAAATCTATTGTAAAGATTTAGGAATAAAGAGAAGATATAGAGATCTGGATTCTAAATCCCTCTTAAATCTTCACATCGACGAGTTGCACGTTTTATTTCGCTCATATGGGTGAAAGAAAGCGTAAAACGCAAAAAAAAAATTAAAGTGCAACTCAGTGAGTTGCACCCTTAAATCTCTAATTAAATCTCCTTATAGTAGCATGGGGATTTAAGGGAGATTTAGATTCTAAACCCCTCTTAAATCTCTCGCTAAATCTCCCTCACAGTGGATGCTCTAATTAATAGTAGTATTGTTTTGGTGGAGTAGAGCCAAACAATTTGTTAGTTTATATTTTTTATGACTCAAAATTACTCATTTAAGCTACTTTTCCTGAGGATCATGATCATGATCTTAAAAGATTTTTTTGTAACTGATCTTTAGTATGTGACCTGAAAAAAGAAAAAAGAAAAAATCACAAGCATTCAAGCCAAAAAGCATACCATTAGATCACACCAAAATGACTTGAATTCATGTTATTGTCTTGAACTCAATGATTTGCAACTGATACCATGAAAACAACATCCCAACTCCTATTCTACTGATATTTGAAGGCAACATGAAGTTGACTTCAACTCATAAACTCAAAGAATCAAAACTTGAAGAACCTAAATAATTTGAAACTAGGAGACCAAAGCTATTAAGCTAAAGCTTCTGACATACTAAGATTTAACTAACCAACTGGCATAAAAAAAACATGCTTCTGATGCTGAAGTTGATCAAGCTGCAAGGGTGGTACTTGAGCAGCTATCAGTTGCGCACGCCAAGATGTCCTTGTAATCCCTTGAGATTCTGAAGGAGTCGTAGACATTGCCATCTTTGCTCTTCTTGTACTCAAACAAGAGATCAGAATGGTTAAACGCCGTGAGTTTCACAAACCCAAAGTCATGGTCTTTGAAGAGACTCCACTGTGTTTGAGTGCCAGTAAATGGTGCAAGCGACGCTCCAGCCCCTCCTGCAACTACGTGTATCGTCCCCTTCAAGTCACCCTTGTAGAAGTTCCTCTCGTTCCTGGTGCAGAAGTTCTGTGGCACAACGCAGAAAACGAGCTTCATTAGCTATTGAAATGTGAAATATAGGGTAGAGACTGGATTTGATAATGACGTGATTTTGAAGACAGCAATATGGCATAAGCAAGCATGCTTGATCCGTGCAAGTCTAGATAATGCATGTCTGATGCATGATATGTCATTTTAAGCTCGCTTTTGACCATTAGACGTTAATTTACATCATAAAGCCTGAAATCTAATTCCTGACGGTCCAAACTGGTTTCAGGAAGTACATGAAGATTGGGAGTACCTGGTAAACGGGACATGACCTTTCATAATTGTGAACATGGCCATAAAGGGCAATGTCGACCTTGTACTTCTGCCAGAGTACTTGAAGATCTTCTCTTCCCATAGGTTCACTGAAAGACCCTTCTTGGGCGTAGAAATTATTAGAAGAATAGCCCAACACGCGATGTGCAAGGAATATAAGCCAAGGTTGCTTCCGTCTATCCACAGTTGATAAACAATGCTCAATGAACTTGTATTGCTCTGTCCCTGACCTCCAATCATGTTCTGTGTCAGCTATGCAGAACCGGAACATGCCATAGTCAGTGGCATACCTGTCATAACAGAAATAGTCAACCATTAACAAACATAAGAGGTCAAACTCAAAGTTATGGAGCAAGTGGATCAAGTGATCAAGGCCGGAATTGAGATGACAAAAGTTTTTGCACCAGAATTTAGCTCGGTTCTCTGCAGGAGTATAGAACATTGTCTCAGCGACAACACCACATTCGCCTCCTGAATCCACGTTCCCATAGAAGGATCCAGTGTTAGGCCAGTCCCGCTCATGGTTGCCACTGAAATACAGAACAAGTTACCCTGTCAATGATACTAAGACGAGCAGGCTCTTCGATAAATGGTGCAGAAAAAAAAGTTACCACAAACCTTCCAACCATGTATGCCTTGGTTGAGGCAATTGGCTCAATCTGTGAGGTGAATTGGTCCCATTCTGATAAGTATCCATTTGCATAACACAAATCTCCAATGTGGAACACGATATCAATGTTTTTCAAGTCTGCAATTAGCTGCTTATTAGTATTATGAGCCCCATATTGGTTACTGTTGTATTCATTGGAACCATCAGCTTCAAACTGCAACAATTCACATAAGAAGTTACATAATGAGCATCTTAATATTTGGAGGATAGTTAACAACTTAACAATAACATAAACTGTGGACATAATGAAGTTCCAAGATCATTATGTGATGTTGTTTGGTCAGTGAGTTTAGAAATAATAGCTGAAGGACAGAAAAAGATCTTATGCTTATCAGTTGAACCTTTCCCATGTCACCAAAAATGACTACACGTTGCAGAGAGTCTTGACCAGGATAAGGAGATGCTTTGAAAGAGTATTGACGGCTCCAAATGTAGTTGCCATTTGGTAATACATGCCCCAGCCTGTATGTATACCTACATAATGAGCAAGAGGCGAAATTAATTACGGCCTGAAATCAATATAGCTAAACCATGGAAACAAAGCCTCAGTCACAAATGATTGTTATAGTTTAGAGAAACACTTTGCTGACACTACTATAAGCGATGAAATGTTATGGTGTGTATGTGAGTGTGAACTGTATTCATATTGACAAATAGCACAAGAAATGGATCAAAATCTTTCCAAATAAAAGAACTTGGATTAATTTTTAACCAAATTTCAGGAGCCATAAGTTTCAACCAAAAAAACTTCAATCAACACCGTGATCTTGTATATGATATAGGCAACATACAGTTTATCGGGCCACAGTTCCTTCAAAAAGCTAGTGTGTATAAACCCAGGATCGCGCCACCCTACTGTCCTTGCAGGTGCACCTGCACACGTACACTGATAGAGTGACTATCGAAACACAATTTATCAATGTTGCCTTAGACATGCCATTGGCTTATATGAGCAATCATAAAGAAACTGTCATTTTGTGTTTGAAGAAATATTGGGTTTCAATAGCATTCATGTATTATTGAGAGTCTATGACTACACTTAGAGCGGATCAACAAAAGAATTTCACAAGCAAAATCGCGACAAACATAAAATGTTACGCACCACACATGCTATTACGGTCAAAGGTCAATGTTCCAGCTGGGGCACGCATACGTTCTCCATCCTTTGGACCCCATTCAACAAATGCTTCTGCTTCATCTATCCCATATCCACTTGTCCATGTTACAGTCATCTGTATATTACATTACAAGCATATGTTGTGTGAATACTCTATGACGTGCAAGAGTCTGCATAAATGAATAGTTTCAGGAGTTGCAGTGTAGAGGACTCACTTCATTCCACACTTTTCCTTGAGCTAAGCGTGGATAAACAGGAGCTTTTGGGTTTTCAAAAGATGCAATTTTTGACACAGCTACCAGCTTCGGCTGTGACATACAAGTCATTGCAATAACTTATCAAAACTAAGAACATACATAAGCGAAAAAAAGAGAAATATACTGATAAGAGCTAGAAGAAAAGGTTAAATGATACGTAAATGGACAAGTTTGTAACAGATGACTTCAACACGGCAACATAAAGTTCAGTAAGACGAATAAATCAACCATTGCATATAACGGGGCAGTGAGTTCTACACATACATTTGCCAATCCACCAGTAAATAGTGCAAAAGCAATATTTGATCTCTGGTTGATCACTTGCAACTTCAACTTTCCTATTCCTGTATCTGCGTACTCAGGGGTTTGGCGATTTGCGTACTGAAACTGCAAAATTGAAATAACAAAAAGAAACATTCAGTAAACCGATTTAATCAGTAAAAGTTAACAACAAAACAGTCACAAAGGCACAAACCTTAACAGGTGCAGTGCACAAGAGTGGACTAATAACTTTCTTGTTTTCACTTGGGCAGGTTGAAGCACTGAGAAGTACGGGAAAAAAGCACTTGCAATTAGATTAACAAGTTTGATCATTACTCAAAATCGGGATTTTCAGTTTGACACAAACGATTAACCAAACATCTCTATTACCTGAAATTGGCAGGAGAGAACACGCCAATCCAATCATAAACTGTTGGGTTTGGATTGTGGAAGGTCAAGGTCACCCACTGGTTAGAATGACCCTAGAGTAGTAACAATAAACCTTGGATCAATCTCTAGACCCTCTATAGTACTAAAAAACGACTTTCTATGGGTATCAAATGAATGATTATGAGACATTGAAGAAGCTTACTCCGTATCCAAAAACCGGAGGATAGTACTTGACATAGGCCTTACTGTTAATAGCCCTCTTCGTGTTCAGGATCTCAATTTTTGACAGAGGATTTACCCCATCTGCAGACACTCCACTATTGAGGCTTGCTAGAGAAATCAGAAATATTGGCAACAAGATCATCCATAAAACCCTCATTTTCTGGCCCAATCCCTGAAACCACCATTACAAAATAAGAAAAAATATGTATGCAATGTGATAAAGAAACACTTCCTGCAGAGTCAAAAGACTCAAAACCAAACCTGTAAATGGCAAATACAGATTTCTAGAAAGCACTAAACTAATTTAACTGGGAAAAAAAGAGTAAATTATACATCTGAGATGATAAAAAAACAAACCCACAACAGAATAGCTATAATGAAGCTCAAACTTAAAAATGGCATCAAGTAATTAATAAAGAAAATAAGGAACTCTCATAAAAAAAATTACAGGGATATCAAAATTCTCATCTCAAACAGATGTCAAAATTGCATCTTTTCCTCAATGTGAGAATTGAAACAAATAGTAGTGATTCAAGTAAAAATAATTAGTTGATGATTGATTACATAATGACTACAAATTTAGGTGGGTACTCCAAAAATACCCAGATATGATTTTTAGACAGAGAAAATAAATAACTCTCATGATGCAGAATAGGGTTTTGTAGCAAGTAGCTTAAGTGGGTGTTACCTGCAGAGCACTGGAGATGAAGAATGTGAGCTTATAGTGAGGCTGACTTGATGATGAAGGAATGGATATTAATGGAGTTTTAACGTGATTTATAGTGAAATTAGAGATAAAGGTTATGGGTTTTTGAAAAGAGATGGAGCATTTGAAGTTTTGAACTCACTTGATTTAATGTATCATTATATAGTTTAAAAACACTTAAAACACTTTTTTTGGATAGAAGTTTAAAAACACTTGAAACTCTATCCAAAAAAAAGTGTTTTAAGTGTTTTTAAATTATATAATTGTGTTTTTAAATTATATAATTATACATCCTTTCATTAAATCAAAGTGAGTTCAAATGTTTAATCTCTTCTCTAAAACCCATAACCTTAATACACATTCCTTCGTCATCAAGTCGGTCCCACTGTAAGCTCACGTTCTTCAAATCCACTAAACAGAAAATTAAAGATAAGGAAGGATCAAAGCTAAGATGTTGTGTAACTCAATATAAAATCTTTTAAATCAAGAAAATTGATTTGTAAAATTTGATGATTTGTATTTTGTGGTCTTCAATAATCGATAACATGGAGTTCAAGCTTGTGAGCAAATGCAATTCTATTAGAAAGATGTAGAATTTTGTCACATTTGTTATGCGCCATAGCAAGTTGGAGAACAATTATTGTGTGGTGGTGACATTCACGATGCATGAACAATTAAATATTACAAGCGTCTTAACTATTGAGTCAAAGTTAAAATATATATAAAAAAATCGACACGCATTGACCATTGAGTCAAAGGTAAAACATAAATAAAAAATATCAAGAACGCCTTGATCACTAAGTCAAAGCTAAAACATATATAAAAAAGATCGAGATCGCTACATATGGTTAATTTATACTTCACTAGTATCCTACACAAACAATAAGCACATTTATTTCAAATTGAACATAATAGAGTTTCATGTTATGCTACTAATACTAATCTATCATGTTCAATACAAAGATCTCTGATATGATAAAACAACTAAGTAGAAAGGCTCATCCTGGGACAATTATCCACATCACAGCCCAAAATGTCCCTATACTCTCTTGATATTCTGAAGGAGTCATGCACTCTCCCATCACTGCTCTTCTTGTACTCAAACAACAGCTCCGATCTGCTCTCCGCCGTCAGTTTCACAAACCCGTAATCATAGTCTCTGAACAAACTCCATTTCGTCTCGTTGTAGATGCTGAATTTGGAAAGAACCGCTCCTCCTCCTCCGGCAACCACGTGTATCGTCCCTTGTAAGCTCCCCTTGTACTGGCTCTTCTCCTTTCTAGTGCAACTATTCTGAACCACCACAGCAATAAGCAGAAACATTACTTCAAATGGAAAGATTAAGGGCATCCATAGTGGGATGCCCTTACTACCAAAAAGAATGTCTATTTCGCCACCTGCTGCCGATTACAGTTCGCCGAGTTGCAACATTTGAGCGAAATAAATATTAAAAAAAAACAGTTGCAACTCGCCAAGCTGCAATTGGGTATCACTGTGGCAACTGGCTTCCCTTGTCAAGTTGTCAGCTCGCCGACCTGACCAAATTTTTTTCAGTTTGATATTAATGCAGATTACCCATAGGGTTGAGGTGCAGCTCGACGACCTGAATGTCAGCTCACCGACCTTACT
>JAYMSY010000385.1:0-12390 GCA_036897685.1 Monsonia emarginata | reverse complement strand
GCACGGTAATGAATATAAACTTCATAAGAAAACAAGCAGCCACCTCAGGATCACATTGCAATTATTAACAAACGACAAAGCTTCTGGGTGGTTAAGGTTAAAAGCTTCTCCTGCAGGGTCCTCATATTCAATTGCCCATTTGGTTAGTGACACACCTGTAATCATAAGAGCGAATGAGTAACAGAGCACTTAAAAATCTAGAGACATGATAGCAACCTTTGTTGACTCATGGAAATGTAGAGTACCAGCTTTCTCCAAGCCTTCTGACAAGCCACCACATCCTGCAAAAATGTCCAATGTTGCAAGACGATTTTTATGGAGAGCATCTGTTTGTTTGTTGGTATCGTCAAACTCATTTTCTCCTTCTTTGCCCTTCCCTTTTTTCTTTCTGTAAGCAGTGTCATCAGCCAACTTCCCTTTTGAAGGGCTAAGTTTAACTTGAGGTGGCAACTGCCCATCAAATAGTAACCAAAATAAATAAGATAGGTTAACAAACAGTCCGGAATATAAAGTTCCTACCAGACCACCAAAATAACATCAATATATTTTTAGCTGTGTTTTGAACCCTTAAACCTTCCAAAGGATGAAAATAGCATGACAAGTCGAATTAATAATCAGTGGAGCAATTCTAATATAGATTCAAAACGAAAAAGAGCAAAACATAAGCTACCTGCTTGATAGCACCGTTATCCGGATCAAACAAACGCTCACAAAAGAAGATATGCTCAAAGATAACAGGACCATCTGAAGGTGGAAGATCGTGTTTCCTTCTGACATCACACTTCCCTTCTATAGCTTCAAGGGGCACCATCAACATTGATTCACTATAGTAGACCTGAATATTAAACAAGATGCTGTTAGGTTACACAAAAGATTGGATGAAGTTAATGCCAGATTTGATTCTAAGATATACATTGTTAAACAGAAACCAAAGATGCTGCAAAACAAAAAATAATTTTCAAGGAGTCCTTACTTCTCTGATATCAGAGTGGTACGATTTCTCTGATGATATGTCCTCTGGTCGGAAGAATCTCCTGACTTTAACTTTTATAGATTCCGGATTAGCTTGTTTGGAAGCCTTTGGAGCATCAATATCCAGTAACTGGCAGACAACAAAAGCTTTGAGCCCTATATTTCTCCCACTCTTATGGGTTCCCTGGTCCTTTCCATCTGTTGCAACATGATGGGGAGCTATGTATGCAAAATCATGAATGAAGTACTCGATTCCATTGTAGATAAAGCCAGACTTCCCTGAGTTCACCTTACAGATCTCCTTCTCTGTCTCCTTTTCCTTTATTTTGCAAGACTGGCAAAGTCCACTGCCAAGACCCATGGACTCTGTCGGTAGACAAAAGAAAGCACCTCTATCAGGCCAGTACAAGCTTTTACAATAATATTCCATTGGTAATCCTTTGCTTTTTCTTTCCTCTGCTCTTTCGTTGTCAATCTTATCTCTAAGGGCATTAGCTTTTCTATGCTGATATCCCCAAGGCACCGATCTGATTTCAACAACCACAATTTGTTTAACATCACCTAACTCAAATTCTAGGCAATCATTTGTCAAGAATACCTCTCTCTCGTTAGCAGTGTTATCAAGAACAGTCTGAGATCCTCTCAGCATCAGTCTGCCGTGAACAATCTTTCTTGCATCTGACTTTTCATACATATATTCCACAAAATATATGGGAGGAACCTCATCTGTGTCTGTTGTTTCAACCGACACAAATCCACCCACAGCAACCAAATCTCCACGAACCATTGCTTGTTTGTAAAGAACCTCACCAGAAGAGGTCTTCCCCACTGAAACACCATCCCATTTAATATCATTACTGGAACACCTTGGTTTTGTCAGTCTGGATGATGCACGAGGTGCCTCTGTCTTCTTATCAACTATTGTTTTATCAGTTTCTTCAATGTCTTCCTCTACATTTTCCTCCTGTTCATCACCAGCATCAGCATCTGCATCTTCATCCTCTTTTACTTCATTAATATCTGCTTCCTTTGAATCCTCGGGCAAGTAGTTTGAGTAGTACTGTCCCCAAATTCTGTTTATCAGCTTTGTTGTAGTAGCAGGCATAGCTTTCCTTTTGGATACCAGAGGTGCCATAGCTGCTCTTGGATTCATATTCATTTCCTTCTTCAATACCATTTTCTTCTTTACCAACCACTTGGTGTGATGCTTTCTCTCCATATTGTCCTGTAGGCCAGTCACAAAAGCAGACTTCCTAATGGCATCATCAGGATATTCTGCAAACTGTTGCAACATTATCTGTCCATGAACCACAGCATATCTTTCAACTGCAGCTGGATTAGATGAAATGTAAGCAGGGTTGTTCTTGTCAAATTCAGACACTCGCTTAATAACATCTGCAAAAGAAAGACGCGCTGCTCGGCTCTGTTCCTTTAGCAAAGTAATGATACCAATTGCCAGTCTTGCAGTTTTCAAGACTGGTTCATACCAGGGAGCATACTGCTTCGATGGCTTTCCAAGCCTATACCTGAAAGGAAAAAAATCAGAAGGAAAACAGTAAGGATTCACGTTGTTATATTTACAGTTTTTATAAGCAAAGACAATCACAAGGTTAGTTTCTTTGAACTTTAGAGACATATAGGGACATTTTATTTTCAAACCAAACAACCTCATTTCTAATGTAAACCAAACAGAGTTCTCTTAACTTCATTCTAACAGGAGAAAGACAAATATGGCAGAGTTGGAGAAACAAAGAAACCTGAAAAGTTACTAAGGGAAAAGACACGTATGATAATGAAGATAATTTGAATTTGTAGGTAATGAGCGAGTAAACAAGAAAGATACCAGGCCATATCTGTTCGGATTGATATAAAAATCATTGATGAACCAAACTCAATCATCCATTCCTTTATCGCACTCAAATAAATTGGAATGCCATCTATGTTCTGAGCTCCACTGGAACCAGAAGACTGGTCCTGATCATCAAGACAAAATCCACTTCCATCATCAGCAGTCATAATTCCCGACCCAAAGATTGTTACATCAATATCAGCACATGTTTTCATTGGGAGGAGCTCCAACGAAATCAGCCGAGAATCCGAGTTGTAAAGTGACCAGTTATGAAGCATGCTACGAGGAAGCTCATTAGGGTCACAAATATCATTATCAAAGATGATATACTCATCAGTTTCTTCGCTGGTAGTCTTGTAATATGCAGGTAGAGGATAGTCATCAGCAATCTCATCCTCATTGATTTTGATATAGAACTTGTTTGATGAAGCAACTGAGCGCTGACCTTTCTTCTGTTTCATTGATCGCCAGTTTTCCTCTTCCTGCATCAACCTGGCCAATTTCATATCTTCATCTTCCACAACATCACTACCAGGTGATCTGGACTGATTGACTATTTCTCTTTCGCCGATCTTTAAACTGCCACCAGATGCCATGGCCTTTGGAGGAGCGAAATTCACATGTTTTCTACTCTCATCCCTAAGGGCAACAAGCACAGGCATGTCTCTAAACATTTGATCATTCTTCTTGGATGTCTCATCCAAACCTGTGAGTTGATTGTATATAAATTCACCTTGTGAAAGAATGAAGTCTTTGATTGAAGTCCCATGAGGGAAGTTTTTACTACCACTCATGGTACGGACAACCTGACTTATCAATTCATCAACACTCAGGTCAGGATCTCCGCCAGAAGACTTTGACAGTCTTTTGTAGACTTCAATGCATATACGAGCCTTCTCAAAGAAAAGATCATATAGCTTCTTGTAGCCACTTGCTGGCCTAACACAGTCATAATCGGCAACATCAGTAGAGATCCATATTACAGGCAATCCTTCTTCATATCCAGAAATATCCCAAGATTCAATCCGCCCAAAACCTTCACATCTGATACCTTTTCCCTTTTCTTTGTCAGACTTTTCTTCCAGTGACAAAATAACTCCTGTAATGAACAGATCATCAACTTCCAACATCTCAACAGACTGCGGCTTTCCATCAGCATCATGAAAGATAAAATCTGTCAGCCTTCTGTTTGGGCGAGGCTCATTAACCCCAGAGGGCAAGCTTATGGCTGCAACCTCATCTTCAACTACAATATCCCTTTTAGTCTCAACCATAGAAGATTTATCCGATAAACGAACTGTTTTGTCCTTGAAATCTGAGCACGCAGCTGCTCGTTTTGGCATCTTCCGAGAACCAGGAACAATTTCATTGCTCTCAGACCTATTTCTCTTCTGCTTTGGTTTGGTGCCTGCCCCAGAGTTGGAATTGCCTTTATTGGCATCAGAAGTTGAAGATTTTGGCTTGACTCCTGTCTTCTTTCCCATCCCTGAAAAAAAAAACATGTAATTACAAAACAGGAGAATACGTAGATGGTTATAGCAAAATTGTGGAAATATGGTCTCAACAGTGACCTTTCAAAACAAATGAATAAGAATCCCAACAATTAATAAGAAAGAAAAAAAGGTAACCGGTAACCATAACATGGACAAATAAATGTTAAGGAAATTAAATGAAAGACCAAGCACATGGAAGATATACATACATGGAATGCATACATAACAAACTGATAAATTCTCTAAAACAAATAAATGCCAAATCTAAGAGAAACACAGGCACAAATACAAACACATTCATCCAACTGAACCGTCACAACAAAAATTCATATAGCTCCAAAAAAAGGTAAGATAACTCAATACCCATAAAATTTTGCAAGTTCTACTTATTAGGCAAGTACTTGTTTACGCCAACCTATAATGTGAAACATAATCTATTGCAATATGCACACAACGCAACCAATATATCCTTGTTTCTTCATCATTTATATACTAATCAAGAAAATAGCATGAACATTAATAATCTCAAAGCATGAAAAACAAAGCAAACCAGGAACAGAAGAGCGCAGAAGAACATTCACGACTTGACACCAGAGGAAAACAATAACAATAACTCATATATATACATAGTAAGCCACAATCAAGCACGGGAACAATTATTTACAAAACTCAAATGAAACACGCAACATGCAGGACGGGAAATTTCACCAAACTAAATGTACACATCCAGGAAAATTATAAGCCAGTATACACAAAAATTATCGATTTATGTAACCAAATGCAAAAGACAATTTAAGTTCCTGCACATTACAAACCCTAGAATAAAGAGCTCAGATTAACAAGTTCTTCAGATTTTGCAGTATATATCAAGA
The DNA here is from genome assembly GCA_036897685.1 of Monsonia emarginata. Taxonomy (NCBI): domain Eukaryota; kingdom Viridiplantae; phylum Streptophyta; class Magnoliopsida; order Geraniales; family Geraniaceae; genus Monsonia; species Monsonia emarginata. The sequence continues at coordinate 7,204 of JAYMSY010000385.1, read as the reverse complement.
ATTTGAATCCAGATCCAAACAGTAACCAGTCAAATCAACAACAGAGCACTACACCGAAATAATCATTACAGGTTGAAATCTAAATACACAATATCAGTGAGCCAGTGACAAACAATTAATTATCTGAAAATTATCAGTGTAATCGAAAACCTAATAAGTTATTACAAACAAACCCACAAAAAACATTTCATTTGTTTTCAAATCGAAGAAAATCGCGAAAATAATCAGTACGGATTGAAAACGCAATACAATTATCTACAAATAATCAGTACAATCAAAACAAAAACACAAAAAATCCAGATTTACTCGTTGATTAAATAAACCAAAACAACAAAAACATCAATTTTTTTCTCACCAGAACTCTGGCTCTCTGCTTCGCCACTCGCAGATCTACTCAACACTCTCGCCGACCCCATAACTACACAGAATCCTCAAATCTGCCGATTCCGGCGACACAAAAAACACAAACACAGGGCAAAATCGGTCCCCGAGAAACAATCGGCTTCTTCGGGAGAAAAATTGGAGGCAAATGGAGCGACCCAGCGAATGGATTTGAAATGAACATTATATGGATCCAAAATCAGACCAATTTCGAAATTTCACAGATGGCGGGAAATTGATGGATTTGGGGATTTTTCTTTTTTCGGTTAATTCCCGCTCGGACAAAATAGCCCTAAATGCGTAGATTTGGGCTTCCAAATTTTACCGGCGGGACCGTCGTGTCTTCCGACAAAATACGTAAAAGACGTTTTTACCCTCGCTTTAATAGGGTACTCTAGGATTAGGAGCATCCTATGTTGTCACTCTTGTGATGTTTGGTCAAAGTTGTTCATGTGTTTTGTAATTTGTACTCCATTTTTTTCAAATAATTTATTGGATAATCAAAATTTCATTATGAAAAGAACGGTACGAGAAATTCGAAATCATGATATTAGCGATCTAATAAATGAGATTGACTTCATAAAATTTATTAATTACGAAGTATGAGTTTGAAATAAAATGATTGAATCTAACTTGATTTTATTTGCTTATCACGTAATACGTCTTATAAATGATATATATTTTAGTTGATAAATTAAAATCGTGAGAGGTATAAAACTTACTTTTCTTCGTCTGTTTGATATGAATCCCCTGAACTGTGACGAAAGAACTAGGCACGCAAAACAAAACACAATAATTTGAGTGATGTAGATGATTAGAGAAAGTCACACAACCTAAAGACACAATGTAAGGTGGTTTATATAGGAAAATGTTTTTAATTTTGTATGGGTGAAATTTTAGAACGGTTGGAAAATATGGAAAGTTATTAAAGTTTATATGTGAATGAATCATATCATAGTTTTGTTCAAATGCATGTATTCATATTATATATCACAAAATAGTTTTATTAGAGCTTATTTAAGTAATAACTATTATAATATTGTATAAAATGTATGTAACTGTCATTATTTAGGTGTATCCAGCTATCTATTTGAATTTTGAAATTAAAAAAAACACTGTATTCATAAAAAAAAGAAATTAAAAGAACATTAATTACACAGCAAAATATTGTTGCGTCAATTTTAATTTGAACTATACTTTTAAACATTTGAATATAAAAGACGTTTTTATCGCTGTACCGCAACTACAACGACTTTTCTTATTTGTTAACAAATCATTTTAATAGAAATTTATACCGAAAACTTCAACTCAAGACTTAAACTAAATAAATGTTAAATTAAACGGTGATTATCACTGCGTCATGAAATAACATGATTTTATCCAAATTTAAGTTTGGTAGCCCTAATAATCAATGGGTTATAATAATTTGTTAGTGTTTGACATCTCTGGTCAAAACAATCTATACATATTATAAAAGGGGAACCCATAAGAATGATTATAATGAATTTTAGAGAGTCCATTCACACAATTTTACCTATTTCATTTAATAATTTTTTAAACTTAATTTATAGTCACATGTCAATAATGACACTGTAATTCACAAAAATATAATGTAAATTGAATTTGTAATTTTAGTGTTTTATTTAATAAAAAAATATTTACTTCAATTTAGAGTTATATTCTAATTCACAAAATTCTAATGGAAATTAAATTTGTAATGAATCAAAACTTTAACTGCATCTATATATTTGAGTCTCTACTAAATTATTATCCCTGACGGTGGCCAAACGGTTGAAAGAGTCTTAGCAGTGGCCAAAAGACCGGAGGAGATTGCTAGAGTAAAAATTATTGAATTTTAGGTTGTAAGTTCAGTTTGTTCTATTTAATTATATAGAGTATATGTTTTGTTCACCATCGTTGTAATGTTAATTTGCAAATGAGTATTTATTCTAATTTGACAACTAATGATTATGACTACCCATGTTTCACATATTAGAAGTTTGCATTGAATTTTTTTGATGTTTTTTACAAAAGTAAAATTAGAATGAGAAACCGTTTGATAATTCATTTACTTTTGTTTACATGTTTTTACGTAGTCGTATATCGCACGAGATATAATCTAGTAAATAAATAAATAAATAAGAAGATAAAAGTTAAGGGCAATAACAAAATTAACTACCATAAGTGAAGGTGGGTTTAAATAAGGAGATAGTGTTAGTGTCACTATCCATTTGTGATCTAAAAAACCTTCCCTCTGTGATGCTTTTTGAACAGATTTACTTGTTTTGGACTCTGCTCCTCTCAACTCCTCACTCCTACTACTCCATTCAATTTCATTCTTCAAATTTTCTTCCATCTCATTATATTCAATTCAATTTAATTAACACAACAAACACCAAATTGAAGAAGAAGAAGAAGAGGGTTTGGTGAAATCTTCTTCATTTTTCATTTTCATTTGAGTGAAGTCAATGCGCCGACTCCTCTGTTCCTGCTCGATCTCATCCTCAATTCCTCAAAAAGGTCTGCTCTTTTTTTTTTGCTTCCTGGGTTTTCTTGTTTTTTGTTGCTTGTATGTTCTGATTTGGTTTCTGGGTTTATGCCGAAAAGGAGACAGAAATAGGGGTTTGATTGTTCAGTGCTGAGGAGTGAGAACTAGAGCTTTAGAACTCAGGTATGAGAAAAAGATTGAATTTTTACTTTCAATATGTAGAAATTTTCATTTTTGTTGGTTACCCAGATAATTTTGAGCAAATGGGTATTGAAATTTTGATGGGTTTGGTGATTTTATTGGTTTCCATTTCCTGAATTGTTGTTGTTCTTCAGTTTCGAACGCCAATTTCCATGCTTGAAGCTTTAAAGATTTTTCAAAGAATGACCCTTATCCCTTTTTTTTATTTTTTAATGGAAATTATTTGTTTTTGTGTTTTTCTTTTGTCAACAACTGATTATATATTCTGCTTGTGTTATTCACTGAATCAGAGCCGAATGGCAGTACCATTTTGTCTTTTACAGACAGTGTTTCAAGAGTCTGATTAGAATATACACCATTGCATATATTTACATGAATCTATGTTATTGTTCTGTAAGATTTAGTCTTTGAGAGAGATTGTTTGTTGGATTTAGTGTTTCTGACTTTTTCTGTGAAACTTTCTGTCCTAGAATATGCCTCAAGACAGCCTGAGATCAGTGGTGTACAGATCATTTGTCACATGTGATGATCCGAAAGGAGTAGTCCAATGTGGGACAATCAGAAAATCCAAGACTGCTTCACACAAGATCATCAACCAACAACAACAAGCATCAAATCATGAGTCCAATAGATCTTTGGAGTCTCTGATAGAGAGAGAGGAGATGGGTTCTAGAAGGAGCTCCCAAGAGTTCCATCACAATTCCTCGTCTCTGCAGCTGTTGGAGGTTTCTCGTGGAGCCGAGAAGCTGAACCAGATGATTGGTTCCTGGTCTGGAAGGATGAGCCTTGACGGCGGTGGTCATCAGTCTGGGGATGTTGCAAGAGATCTCCTCAAAGGCGCTCTTGATCTGCAAGAGTCATTGGTCATGCTCGGGAAGCTTCAAGAGGCTTCCAAGTACATGGCAAGGTTGAAGAAGCTGCAAAAGGACAAGTCAAAGAGAGAAATGGTGGATGGAGGGTTGCTGATTGAGAGGTCAAGGTCTGATCGTTTTGTGGGTCAAACTCAAAACCAAAACCAGAATGGTGGTTTTGAGAAGCATAGACTTTCTGTTGACGGGCCTTCTAGGGATTGCATTGATCAGCTTAGGGAAGTGATCAGAGATAGCTTTGCAAGGCATAATCTAAGAGCTGAAGAAGAGAAGAGTTGTTTCCATCAGAGGAGTTTTGATTCGGATTTGGAAATGGAAATGCCATTCACGAGCTCTAGTTTTCAATCTTCAACGGATCATTCTATCAGTATCAGCAACAGCTTTGGGTACACGGTCCCACCTGTATCCCCAGCAGCTACCCGTAATAAACCAAAAGGTCCGAGTTTGATTGCTAAGCTCATGGGTTTGGAAGATATCCCAATAAAACCAGTACAGCCCGTGCCCCAGAAACAGCTGGTGGAGAGCAAGCAAGATTTGTCAAATGTGCAATTCAAACGAGTATTGAAAGGGGATTCTGTGAAAGAGTTTAACTTTAAGCCTCAGTCCAATCATAAAAATGTTGATGACATTGCGCCTATTGTACTCATAAAGCCTATGCGTGCGCGATTTAATGACTTTGAGTCCCTAGAACCTACAACTTGTTGGGAAGAAGAGACTTTGAAGACGAAAAAGTTTCTTAGACAGCTGAAAATGAAATGTGAGAATCCGCCAAAGATAGTGAAATGCTCAGAAGAGGTTTTGGACAGCAAAATGCTCGGGAAAGGAGGTCAAGAAGAAACTCAACTCAGGAAGTTTGGCCAGGAAGTGAAGAAACCAGATGAAAAAGTGGTGAAGACCAAAGGAAGAGCTTCCTATAAACCGAAAGGTTTGGAAAATACAAATGGAAAGGAAAAGAAAAAGGAGGCCATTGACAAGAGAGTTGATAAGATTCAAAAGGTGGCTTCGGCGTCCACTAGCAGAAAGATGGTAGAGAAGGAGATTGTGAAAAAACCTCAAAACTCAAGATCTCAAGATCAAGCCAGAGTGACCAAAACAAGACCGGGAAAATCTGAAAGTGGATCGAACATTGGAAAGCTTCAGAACCCAGAGAAACAAAATACTAACCCACGTCTCATCTCAAAAAGCACAAGACAAGTTGCAGTTCATAATAGCTCCAGTGGACGCAAGAAGAATCAAGCCGAGAAGGAAAAGCAAAAGAGAAAGCCCGTGTCAGCTCCAAAAATGGTGAGCCTTCCTTGCCATCTTTATGATTCATTGCAAACTACATTGTTTTCGTGAAATTGGTTTGTTTTCAATTGTAAGTAATATGTTTTTGTACGTTATGCAGACTGAAAAATTAGCACTCCAAGAAGAAGACAAGGAGATCAATCCTACTAGTGAAAATGAGTTAGCAGAAAAAGAAACTAATTCTACAGTCACCGATCATCTCAGTACAAAAGAGGAAACTGATGCTTCTGAAGTTCGCTCGGCAGAAAAAGAAACTGATGCTACATTCACAGATCATCATACGACAAAAGAGGAAATTGATGCTTCTGAACTTCAGATTGAAGGTAAGCCCTTTTTTCCTCTTGTAAGTAACCAAAACACAGATACTGATAAAAGGACATAATCTCTAACATGTTAAAACCAATCGTTGCTTCTAGGAAAAGCTTCATGTGTCATTTGTTACGAGCAGATGTTTTTTTTCTTTAACTTTACCGTGCTGAATGTATAGGTTTATAATTCCATGACTTGCTTATTCTTTTTACGATTTAACAGAAGACTGCACAAGTAGCACAAATGCCCTTTTCAGGACCATAATGCTGAGTCCCGAACACGAAAGCGACACCAAAACTACTGAAAAAGCCATTGACAGTGAAAGTCATGATAATGTCACTGATTGTAAAAGCTCGAAAGGTCGAACCAAACTGAAAGCTTTTCTATTAGGAAGTCCCTCATTTCTGAGTCATGTAGAGGAGCTCTTTGATCTCAATATCAGCTTTCCATTTCCTTTACAAGCACCTGAAATCAATGACTGTGGTGTGGCCAGTGCTGAACTCTCTTTAGCTTGTGCAAATGAGCTCGTCAAACGTAGGAGCCTCCCTGATTCTAGAATGATCCATCCTCTGCTACTCACATGTAGCTGGAACACGAGAATATGCCTCTCTCTGGACCAGCTGATGGAGGAGGTTTGCGATGGAATCGAGACCCTCAGAAGCTACACCGACGTAGTAGGTGGCAAGGAGAATGTTGCTGCTGTTGACAACCTGTATGCAACTTTGGAGAGAGACATGATGTCCAATGGAGTGGTGAACGGAACATGGGATTTGGGTTGGAGGAGTGGATTTTCCGTGGAAGAAGCTGAACAAGTTGTGAATGATGTAGAGAAGCTAATTCTGAGTCAGTTGATTGAAGAGGCTTTTTGCCTAGTTTAGGTTAGCAACTTTCTTTCCACACATGTTGATTTATTGATTTGATATATATAAATACGGGTTTGAGATATTGTTGATGCAGTTCTGTGTAAATAGTTCTTTGGTTATTGAGGTAATTGCTTATAATCAGTATTCAGATTAGTGAGATGGGTGTAGAATGTAGATGCCAAAATCAAGTTGTTTAACAGTACATTTTATACTTGTCTTGGAAATGAAATGACAACTTCTGAGAAAATCTGCAATCAGTATTTGAGAATTGAGATATGTAATTGTTTAGTACTCCATTTATTTTTAAGCTGTGGATGGATGTGAAATGGATTGGCTTATCAGTACTTTCTTTATCAACTTGAGTAGTAGATCATGTATAAACTTCAGCTATATATGCTTTTATCTTATATTTATCACATTCTCTAACCAGTAATTATCAGTTAAATTTTCTCTTATCACTTTAAGTCTATATGTTTATATATATAAACATCATCAATCTGATATATATTATATATACCAGTGGTACAAAAGTTACATATACTCCCATAAATTCAAGTTCTTAGAGTGGCTCATGCAGTTCAACAAGTCACAGCTTAATTTTACTTCTCAACTATGCTCTGTACAGGTACCTAACACTAATTTCAATCTTGCCATTTTCATGTATAAATGTAGAGAGAACTCTGTGATTTACATTCTGTCATGTTGTTTCATTAATCTTTGACCAAATTAAGAGATTGTTTGATCATTGGATCCATAAAAACATCAGTATGCTACAAATTTAACTGAAATAAAAAGTAAAAACTATA
>JAYMSY010000384.1:0-12394 GCA_036897685.1 Monsonia emarginata | reverse complement strand
TGTGCTTGACTTTTCATTCTTTAACCGTTGTTTACCACATCTCCAATTTTACTCACTCATGAAGAGATACAATTAGTAATTCATAATAAAATTACTATCTAAAATACAAATGAGACACTTATTTTGATACAAACTATTTTTAAAAATAGAAAACTTATTTTAAAAGAGCAGTGTAAAACGGAAGTATCTCTTGTCCTCCTAATCACACACTCATCTACAACAAAAACCATAAAATAATCCGAACAATTCTTTTTTCTGTTTGTGTACTCCACACCCTCATGAATTATGATCTTCTTGTATGACATTAACACAAACTAGACCTCCATAAACCAGAAAATTAGCAAAGAATCAATTAATATTTGATGTTTATTATAATGGTAATTGACCCCATTAAACCCATTAAAAAAAGATAATCTTTTTAATTTACTTTAAAAAATAAATGTGCTCACATTCTTTTCTCAAATAATAACTCTAAAGAAACAATCCATGTCCTCCATCAGCCTAGCCTGCAAAATAAAATATGAAATATAAAAACCACACAAAAACGAGAGTCATGTGACCAAATAAAATATACAGTACTACATGTTTAGGCAGATTAGCGCCAAGGGGACTATTACCTGCTTGCTTCCGTCCTAATTATGAACATAATTAGAGCATGTGCAGTGGTTTCGCCACTGTAGTGGCTGTCAAATATATTTTATGAGATCCACCTCACTTAAAATCATAATCCCACAATGGTGCAGGTTCTAGAGGATGCAACTCGTACAACTGGACGAGTTGCAAGTTTTTTTATTTTTCTTTATGCTCGTCCGAGTTAGTAGCTGTAGCTGCGAACAGCTTCTAAACTCGCAACCGCTCGCAGCTATCATCTTCTTCGGCAACAAATTCGCAGTTACCATTGTACATGCTCTTAATATAATTACATCTTCAAATATACAAACGTGGATATATCATACTAATAAAGGTCAACGCACAGAGGACTCAACTAATTCATATAATTGTAGGTATAGGTCAAAAGTTCACTTGATCATGCCCACAATATTGCATTTGCAGCTGCCGTCCAATTAATCAAAAACCCAAAAAGCCTCAACTTTCTTTTTCTGGAATGATAACATGTGATTTATGATGGACGGTGAATGATGATTCCACAGAAAAATATAAATGTCCATGAACTCCACATGCTATGGCTAGAGTCTGTGGCCGGTGAATGAATAAATTGATACCTGTTTTGTAAACAGTTCTTGATAAACCAAACCTCTTCTTTGAGGTTAGTGATCTCCTGATTCAACTTTCTTGACCAAAATTGCTGATAATCTGCTAAAAATAACAGAAAAACGGCATGGTGGAGTTCAGACTTCAGATTATCTGATGTGTTGTATAAACAAAAAGTTTTGCAAGAATGGACTAGGAATATAAAATATTCACTGGGACCGTGTACCTGTGCTTTATTGCTAAATGTCTTATATAATATACTACATTTGTTTCAAAGCAAGTGTTTCCAAAAATTTAAGATTATCAATGATGTGTTTGACCTTTTTTTTCTGCATATGTTATTAAAGCATCCACAATGAGATTGGCATATTCATGCTTGGAGTGTAGCACGTAAGAGAAAGTGTCAAGCATTTATGTTAGAAGACCAACTCAATTAAAAGTTTAAGCTGATAGTTGAAGATTTCTTAATGTATTTATTCTCTAACAATTTACTCTTACAATGGGATGCTTAAATACTGAAAAACACAAATACGGGATGTTGGTCAGTTGGTTGGACAATATGGTGGGCGAATTGATCGCCCCACAAACGCTGTATGGTCATGTGGCGGGGGGCCTGTTTGTTTGTCCGACCGGCCCGTGGCCAGCAAGGCGGAAACCTAAAAAAACGTCATCTACAACACAGCATTGGCAACTCTGCCTCTCTGCTGTCGGCCAAAGCACCCAACGTAGATGCTCTTATGTCTCAGTTTTAACTAACTTGTGAAGGGATAAAATAGTAATATATGATAAAATTACTAACTAAAACATAAAACGAGCCAATTATTGAATAACTATTTTTAGAAATGTTCGTACTATCATAAGAGGACTCGTGTGAGTAAGACCAACAGCCTCTACAGCCTTTTCACAATGACCGTGGACCGGCTTTGGGCAAGTTGTGCTTCGTTCATAAGAGTTTAGTCAACAGTCGTGTTCATGAATATTCAAATGTGAACTATGCATGCGCCAACAAACTACAATTAACAACATGATAAAGCAGAATAAATCTCTATTTTAAGCAATAAACAAGAGCATTACAGATATTCTCTTAGATACTATCACTACTATTGTCTATGAAGATAATAATATCTACCCTTGGTCAATAGATACTCTAGGGGCTTCTTTGGTAACACAACCTGTCACTTAATCACTTGGAGAGAGAAAGTGCCAAGAAGTATTCTCTCCTAAAAGCAAAAAAATTTTACTTATGTCTGACATTCTTGTCAAAACTCAAAAGTACAAAGAGAAATTTTTTATTCTAAATTTAGTTTTATTTCTAAAAGTTTATATTATTATACACTTTGTACTTTTCAGTCATTTTAAAAATTTATATAATTTATACAAAAACTTAATACAAAAAAATGATAAATTACCACTACTCTTGAAAACTGAGTTTACCAAACAAAATTTAATTTTACCCTTGTTAAAATATGACACAAATACTCGTGGTAGTGTTACTAAACAAGCCTAGAACGAATGGGCCGTAAGACTTAGTGTTGGCAGCACAAAGCGGGCCCAAACAGAACTGGAAACCCATTCTCATAACTCCCTCAAAAGTCAACAGAAGCCACACAAAAAAAGCAGCAGAACAATATAAATGAACTGAAAAAAATTAACTTCTGAATTGAGGATTTTCCGTATAGACATGGGTATAAGGAAGCTATTTTAGGTAGTCACAGAACAGAATATGCAACAGAAAAAAATATGTCAGGCAAATGCATGTAAAGAAGCAACAGCTTGAAAGATTCATATGAATATATGTAGGATTGGCATAAATGGTAGAAACTTGAAGGCTATATATAATTCAGGTTACCTGTGAATAATTATCAAGGATGCTTTCTCATGCCCTAACGGGTCCACTGTGTGTAGCATCCTCTGGTCATAACTGCCACCATTTGCGATTTTTTTGTCTCTTTGCAAGCTCTTTTGCCATAGCTGCAAAATCTTGAGCCCCACTTTCCAACTCTTCACTATTTAATTTGAGTTTCTGATATAAATAACAAGGGAAAACACGTTCAGCAGAAATTGAATGTAGCCGACTACTTATTGACATATATGCAAAGAACATGTTTAGAATGTGAAGTGCAAAAATCCCTTGGCACAATAACAAAGTAATTGACCAGCTTTTGTATATATAGTAATGCTCCTACATATATAATTGGGATGCAGTGTTCTCGTAGTAAAGGCCATACATAAATAGAATGGTGATAACTAATAAACTGATATGGCTTTGGAAACGTGATCTTAGATATTCAATAGTAACATGTTTTAACCGTACCTCAAGTTTTTCCTGACGTTCTAAAAGCTTGTCTTTTGCAAGTGATGCAGCTGAGGCGACATCCTGAAACCACTTACCATTTAAGATAGGTAGAAAATAAAAATAAAAATTAAACAAATCATTTTGTTGGATTTTCAAATAAAGTTACCGCCGTTTTTCTATATTGAGCTTTAATGTCTTCTGGTGTTCTGAGTTGTGGTTTCATATCTGTAGTTGCACTTCCACCTTCTAATAACTTTTTCTTCTCATTTGCTTTCTCTGCACAAAAGAGTTAGAAGATCAGGTCCACTCAGAAAATAGCATGTATCTAAAAGATTGTAGGTTCATGCAGGACACCTTTTTTGTCATTGTTGCTCTTATGAGATGATGATACAGGTTTCCAGTCACCAATGTGAATGTCATCTGTATCAAAACATTGTCATTAGCCTTCTGTGAGCGAAAAGGATGGGAGCGTAAAGTGAGGGGTCGATTGGGAGAGCTAAGGGAATTGGAGGAAGGGACATCAAACCTATGTTAAGATTTATAACTTTTCGGTCATCTTCAATGACAATGGGTTCTGGCTCCAAGGATGGTTCCCTTGAAAATATGCTCTCCAAATGCCTTATATTTTTCTTGTAAACTTCAAAAACATTAACATTTTGTTCCACTTTACCCCCTTTAAAGCCCTTCTTAATAAAACCGCCTATGATCCCAGGAGCACCACTCTGTTGAAAAAGAAGTTAGATATAAAATCACAGATATAAAAGACAGTGAGTCTGAAATCACAAACTGCAACCTGTTTCTTGTTCTCAATTGGAGACGAACAAAGTGTGGCATCTGCAGCAGCAAGGGCTTTATCATGAAGACAAGGCAGAGATTCAGGGATCCTAGTACAGGTCATGAATTTATTTAGTAGGTGCATGAAGAAAATTTGTGTGCGTGCGCGTGAGAGAGAGAGAGAGACCTGAAATCATTTTCTTGGGTCAACAATGATACAATAGCAAATTCACTCCCATTCACCTACAAAGACAAATGTTACAATTATAAGGTTCAGGCTCGAAGCAGTCAACTATGACCTTAAAGTGTTAACCAAGATGATTAAGTTAATAATGTAATATTTATTGGCAACATGGAGTGGCATTAAAAAGATCATACTGCAAGGCCAGTGATTTAGCATACAGAAATCATACAAGGATTACAGAATACTCAGAATATATTAACATATTTCTTATATATTAGCATTTTTTAAGGTAAGCAACTGGCCAACCTCAAAAATCAAGAAAACATGAGAAACTAACCAGTACGATTTGCCCCCTTTCGGAATAACACATTGTCTTTTCCATGTCAGTCCTGTAATTCCACCGTAGGATTGACAATATAGAGCTTTCTCCAACCACCACCAGATCTGGCAGAGATCTGTCAAATGAAGAGTTTAACATCCACTTAACATATATTACAACCTCCATGATAGAGATGGCAACCTGTGCTCAATTTTACAATTGCAGGAATAGAAGAGTATCTCATGACAAAGGTATTTGACTAGCATCTGGCTGTTAAAAAGCGAGAGTACCTCAAAAATAATTTTGATAGGTAATAACCACAGACATAAGAATACCTCAAATTTAGATAGAAGAAGAAAATTAAGAGAATGGAGAAATAATTCTGCACCTTATTTCAATGACCCCAGTTTGATAGAGTACTGCCAACCAGCATTCATTTTCATCCTTCTTGAAGGTTGAAATCCAACGGCATGGATTTACAAGTTTCATCTCCTTGATGACATTACTGTCATTCTAGAAAGGAGCAACTTAACTTGTTTGCAATAGGCAATACAGAATTATTACAAGGTGAAATGTATAACACAAGAGGCACCTGAATCACAGACTTCAAAGAGTACAAGTGCAGCTCATCCTCACAGCATAACAATAGCAGGAAGCTCATCAATCGCCCAAAGTATGCAATTCCACCACAAGAATTGGTTTGTGCAAGATCGTTGTTAGCTTCACTATCCTGAGATGGTTTAGGTGAATGCTCTTCAGCAGTTTGTTCAGGGAGAGAATTGTTTCCCTCTGCATCGAGAAACTGTTTTGAGAAGGCTACAACTCCAATCAATGTTAGAATAATACCTATACATTAAGTCGAAGGATAAATACTTGCCTATGATATGCATAGAAATCGCAGTAGACTCCTTAGGATGAACTGAATTAGAAGTTATAATGTTGCCCGTGCCACCATCTATAACAAATATATGTGCATTCTTTGTCAAGGCAAACACTACCAAATTTCCAGAATCATTTAAACATTTAGATTCAGAGTCCTTTAGACTGCTTGGCAAGCTATTTGAATCCGAAAATGATTTCACAGCTAGAGAACTGACTGGGGAGCTTGAGCCAGATACACAGTCTGTAAGAAATAATACTGACAATGTACTAATATCAAGAACTGCAACCTGAAATACAAAGTTGAGTTGTGATGTCCTGAAACTTGGTTTGCTGACATTGTCAGTAAGACAGTCACCACGGATAAATAGCACAAATTTAACATCTCAACTAGGCAGATGAATCTGACCTTTCCACACTCAAATCCTACAGCAAGTTTTTCTCCTGAATTAGCAAATTGCAGGGTGCTTACGGGTGAATTCAAGAGGGAAAATATAGCTCTGCATCGAGGGCCATCTTCTTGATGCAGGGTTTTAACTGCACATAAGGTAATGAATAATGAGCATATAACCAAGACCAAAAATCATTTATAGTTCAACGTCAAGAAAAAGAGAAGTTTAACTTTTGATTGTCATAAATGAACTACTATTATTGTGATGTTCAACAGATCTATCTTATGACAGAGAGACATCAATAGCAATGCAGGACTATGTGACTTGAAAATCTGCCCCTTAAAATTTTATGAAAAGAACTGAATTGTGACTAGATTATATCCTTTAACCACTATCATGAACAAACCACACCGGAGTTCCCTGCCATAGGCGCACTACTGTCATTTCTTGTGATAGATTGGCAATTTGGAGTCACTAGCAAATATGTAGAAATTTGATTTTCTAACTTTCTAGCATATCGATAGTTAAACTCCTATATAAATATAAGGAAGCCACACCTTCATTATCAGTTTCTTTCACAAGGTGCAAACTATCTTCATCTGAACTGCCTATCAGTTCATATAGTCGAACCTACAAAATCCAAGTGAGATAAAATCACCAATAGGACAAATCATTATATGTTACAGACATTTTGTCGTCAAAACAGTTACCAGGCCACACTCATTGCCAATAGCTACTCTCAGGTTGATGGAGCAAAAATCCACAGCTGATACAGGTAGTGTTGTCCCAGAAATATTGACACTACTTACCTGCCCAGAAATGATATATGTTTATTAAGCAAAGCTATTCCAATCGTTTCCAAAAATATAAATATAATAAAACTTTCTAAATATGATCATCTGCAAGCTACAGCTAGTTCTTATGAAGCCCGGTAAAGTTGTCTGAAATATTTTATTGATCTGAAAAACTGCTAACCTCTGATCCTAGGGCATACATAAGTTGCAGAGATGGATATGTGGCATCCCATATTCTAACAGATCCATCACTATAACCAGCTATATATAGTCTGGCAACCTCATAATCTTCAGCACTGCCAAGCTGGATGGGAACACCACCAGTCAGAGGCCACTTTGTGCTCTCTTTAGTCAGAGTATCTGCTGCTTGAAGTTTGACATCTGAGACCATCTAATACAACATAGTAAATATACATAACAAAATAAGAGGTGATACAGGAAACAAAGAACGAAAAAATTCGGAATTACAAAAATTCAATCAGAAGCATGTTAAGAATAGTGTATTGATTAATAGACCTCAGAAAGAGCAGTTGAAGCCTTTGCATCTATGCATACCAAGCATAGCTTTCCAATGGTCAAATATGGTTCAACGGTAGTTACAACACTACGATACTGAAGTGCAGATGAAGAAGTTTTACTCTCTTGCTGAGACATTAAGTCGAACAAACAAGCATCATCATAGAAGTGCAGTTGCCCTGGGTTTATCAATAATAATAAGAATATATCATTAGCCTCCGTGTTTGTCGTTGGTAAAAATATGGTGTCCACGAGGGCACCATTCAGGGTAAGATCCACACGACCGGTGCATTTCAAAGTTTCTATGCCAGAAGACCAATCAAGAACCAGAACCTGCAAAAGGGGAGGAATGTAGTATGGGTTATATAGCATATATCAAGTTTCATACCGCTATCTAATAAAAGGCCCTGCATAAAATGATTCCAAGCTGCAATAACTATAATAGATTACTTATACACAAACTGAGTACTAAAGAACATATAAACAGCAAAAACCAGAGTATCAAAAAGTTAAACTGAGATATAATCATACGGTTGGGACTTGTTCAGATCCAATCTCATCACCACCATAGACCAAGAGTTGGCACCCTTGATTGTTACGAGACCTGTTTGCTGATTGGTGCAAAATAACAACAGGGCGTCTTCTAGCCCCTGATGACAATTGTAGTTTCACAACATCACCAGACAATTTTCCTGGTTGCTTATCTTTTTTAGTAAGGCTAGCACTTGATAGGTTCCAAAACAATATATCTCCATCTACATAACCAACAGCAAGAACTGACCCATCAGTAGCTGCCCAACATAGAGAACTTATCTCTTTCTCCACAGGTTCATGAGTAGATATATCTTCAGAGGACTCGTCTCTCCCATCTTTTGGTATGTGAATTACTGTTATATCTTTCAACATGAGATCCTTAGTGTCTCTAACCCATGCAGGCTTATTCTCAGAAGCATCCCAGAGAACTATCAATCCATTCGCATATGCAATCAGTACTCTGCAGAATGTTACACTCATTAAGTAGGGCATTAATGTGCAGTTCTCACTGCTAATTTCTCTCTTTAGTAAATTCCAAAAGACAGATTCATCTTTAAACTTTATACAAGTTGATCAGTAGAGCACTCAATTCATTTGACTCCGGTCATGCATTTGACAAATGAGAAATTACAACCTTTTGTCTGTAGAAGGATGGTATACCAGTTTCAACAAAGTAACCAGACTAGCAATATATGGGTCATAAGATCAGAAGCCACAGTTTGGAGATGCAAACTCGGGAAAAAGTTATTTGAAGTATTCACTTGCCTGTTTCCCTGAGAGCAAGGTTGAGGAAGAATTCCAACAACTGAAAGACGATAAGGTAGTTCAAATCCAGTTGTGTCTGCAAAATTAATTATGGAACTCAAATTTAGGTAGATCATAAACCTACATGTCTGTTCCACAGTAGAGCAAAGGATAAAGAAGCCATGCAGATCCAAATGGGAGGAAAGTAATAATAAGACTCTTGTTATTTCAATATTGGAAGCATTTCACACCAAATCCCCAAATCAATATATGAAAAAATAAACCATTAATGTTTTGCAATGTTGATCTATGACAATGATAGATAGTAAGATTGCACGAACGTAAGGGCTGGCTGGAGATCTGGGCTCCTGCTGTAGCAGGCATGCAAAAGCACTTAAGTTTTTATTTTCATTTATTTAGCTATGTCTGACCTCAACCAAATCCTTTTATAGCAATTCAACTTCCTTGCTTACATAGTCCATCAAAAGAAAGACCAGCTGCTAACATTTAATTTATAAATCAGTGAAAAGTAAACTGATAGAGAATAAGACTTGGAGTATGTAACAAACTTCTTGAGATGTTGGAAAAGTTAAGATATTACCAGCCACAAAACTTCCAGGAACATGATAAGGCAGCGGCACAACTGTTGCGGTTTCCGGATCGTACTTTAGCACAGAGACCATGGCATACTCATCCCCTATGTACCTGAATGTGATGACAAGGAAAGTAGTTAAAGACGCAATGCAACTCTTACTTGCATTTCGGACCAACTAATGATAAATGAAGATGTGCAGAATTTAATTTTTTTTTCCCATGCGTATACATGAAACTGGTTCCATCTATAACAGAGAAAGCAGTTATGTTCAAGTCCCACTTTAACACAGAAGCTATTTTCCGGTGTTCCATATCCCAAACCTGCGAGAGCATTAACTAGTTGTTAAAACAAAGAGAAAATAATATAAAGAGCAAAAGGGAAAAGAAAAGAAACCTACCTGAATCTCATTTTCATTGGAGATGCTAACAAGAAAACCCTGATTCTGTAGGAACTGTTACAACATAAAATAAAATATATATAATAAAAATACAAGGCACATCACAATACAGTTACAATCAGAACAGCACCAGACAAGTTCAGATGCATAAATTGAAGCTACTTTCAATACACTTCTTACAAATTAAAAAGAAAATGATTTGGGAAGAATTAGTCATGTTAAGATCTGCCTGCCTGATGAACGATTACTGAAAAGTGAAAAGATCACTTATATCCCTTTGAACCATATATAGATAACCAGCTTCTTACATTAGATATTTACGTAATTGATTGGTGCATGAGTTAAGTACAACCAGGTTGCTTGAATGTGAACGAAACAAAAGATGTGGAAACTTATATTCACAACTGGTTTACTAAGTCAAGTTCCTTCAAAATAAAATATATAATGAAGTATATACCATGCGAAAGGGGGGAAAGTAATGGGGGAAACAGTGGTGGAACATTAAACATAAGAAAATTGATTAATGCTTCAAACTAAATAAAAAGACAACAGCAACAAAATGAAATTTAAGATTTTGGATTTGCGAACCTCCAAGTGTTTGAATTTTAAGGGCTTAGGAGATGTAAGAAGCCCTTCAATGTTATTACCACCAATCACTTTTATCCTACCATCCCTGCATGGAAGCGGCCACAATTAACAAGAAAACCAGAGTGGATTTTAAGAAGCTATTATTTTTGGAATATAGTACCCACTTGCAGGTTTGCTAATTGCTAGTATGTTGGTAAATCTAATTCTCTATTTAGCTAAAATGAGTAAGTGCAAAAAAATTCCCTAATCATGAACAACATGTAGTGAGATAGACTACAAACTGATTCTTCATTTGAAAGAGGGAGGTGAGCCTGAATTTTTTATGATGGTTTCCATTGATTTGCTAGCATCTGTTTAAGCAGTTAAACTACATATTGTTGCTAACTCACAACTCACAAATGCTTACTCACGTGATGCTGTACTGCAGAATTTAAGTGACGGATAAACAAATGTCAACTCACAGTGTTGCAATTGCCAAGAGACGTTGAATGGGATCAAAGGCGAGAATGGATGCTGTAGATGGGATGCCATAGTGAACAGTGACACGCGGGTTTAGTTCTGTCGACATCACAACTCCGGGTGGCTCCTCATCCTGGACAATGATACAAGAAGCATAATGGTAGTCCACTAACAATTAAGTATTAAAGTACATATAAAACTAAAAGTAATTTTGAACGTATGAAGACCAGTCATTTACAGAGGCACAACAACCCAGCTGCATTATTAACACAGAGCCTATAACTGACCAACATATCAAAGCATGTAAAATACAAAATTCAGATTGGAACAACAGTAAAATCTCTCACAATCTATAAAAAAAGGATTATAACTTCATCAAAAAGGAAACCTTACCATTCATTCACAATTGTGCACTGCTAATTTGGAAGTCATTACGAATTTACAATTACCAAATTTGTATTTCCTTTCTAAATTCCTTCTAGAAAATTAGGAATCATGACTTGAATTTCAGAAATAAATAACCTAAAATAGAAGCTCAATCTGAGCGAAAATCAATGGAAAAAATATATCAATACATGAAACAAATTTGGATGACCTCAATTTCCTTGATAACTAGCTACAAGAACAGCATTCGCAGTTTCCATAACATTCATCGCCATGACAAATTCAAATAGAAACTGCGAATGTTCACAAATTCACACCAAAATGAAGCAAAATTGGAAGAAATGTGATCCTCTAACAATAATTTACGTGAATGTTGGCGCAAAATTGATAGAAATGGAGTACGAGAGATAGGAGTACCTTGGGATGAGCCCATTGAAAAAGCTTAGCGAACATGGCGACTTGAAAGCAACCGCGTCTTCACCTGATTCTGATTCTGATTCTGATTCTTCGTTCTCCTCTTGCTTCTCTTCCAGACGGAAATGGAAGACGACGACGAGGACGTGGTGTTGAAAATGTGCGGGAACGGAGATGGATTTTTGGTCATAATTGTGTGCTTTGTGATGGACGGCAATGCGAGCCTAACGGAGCAATTTGCACCGTCTGATGGGGATTTTGTCAGCGTTGATTGTTTGCCACGTGGGAGAAAAGGATCGGTCCCGGGAAGTTGACTGGGTCCACTTCTCGTCCCCAATTCGATTTCCATGGGTGAGATTATCTGATACATACGGATGCCATATTTGAACACATTAACGTATAATATGTGCATGTTATTTCATGCAGAGTATTGCATTTGGCTAGAGTTGGCAAATTTGGACCGGAAACCCGAAAATCCGAAATTCGACTCGTAAATTTTTTGGTTCGGGTTCATAATAATAGACTCGAATAATTTTTGGTTCGGGTCGGGTTCCCTTCAAACTAGTCGGGTTGGGTTTCGGATTGACCCGAAAATTTAATGTCTCTTTCTCAATTTTGTGAAAAACATGTGTTTTGTTCAAATTTAATTACAATTTTGTGCTCTTTATCCCAATTTGGTCATAAGTTTTGGTAATTTGTTCCAATTTTGTCTTGAATTGACAAAGTTTTCGTATTAAGGTTTATGAGATCAAATTGGAACAATTCGTGTGGTCTGAAAAATAAATTGAAAGAACACTAATCTTATTTTTAGAACTAAATAAAATAGAACCAAATGAAAAGTGATTATCAATATAGAAAAAACTCACAATTTCAAGACTATTTTGTAACACTACTCAAACTTAAAAATAACTTG
>JAYMSY010000383.1:0-12409 GCA_036897685.1 Monsonia emarginata | reverse complement strand
GAGGCTAAAATCGTGGTTGGTCGTGACGCACAAGAGGTCGAGAGCTAGGGGCTGGAGTAGAGGTATGTTGGGGCAAAAGGTCGAATGAAGAAGGATCTAGTTAGGTTTTAACAAAAATAAGAATCCACTCATTGAATGAAGGATGTTAATGTCCTTTAAACATTTTCATTTCTTTTTTTTAATGAAAAATAAAATTATTTTTTTTAGAGAAAGTCAGTATGACTAAACTATTTTGTTAGGAGAATCATTTTTTTTATACTAGTTCAAATATCACTCTAATCTTCAAACTTGATAACGACGCTACTGGAATAGTACAAGGGTAATTTATGTAAAGATATTTGCTAAATGTACCAAGACTTGTTATAATTTTCTTTATACAAATCGACGTGATAACTTATGACATATTGAAACTATTTTTTTTTATGGATATTTTTCCGTATAATATAAGCGTACATATGATATCACTCTTGCCCAATAAATTTGTGGTGCAAAATGCTTGTTTTATTCGACCTACTGTACATGTGACAAATCAAGTCAACACTGATATGTCATGCCTCATAAACTAACACATTAATTTGTACATAATATTTTGTGCAACACTTGGGACGAATTTCATTATTTTTATCTAAATCCATAAAATAACATGGATTTGTATATTTTCTTGTGTGTAGAGTTATTATAATTTTATTTTAGCGGTCAATGCTAGTTCTTACATCTCGCAAAAGTGAGTCACAATATTGGTCATAGATTATTAATTAGTTATAGATTATGAACTCCATCTTTCAAATAATTAGGCAAGATAAAAGACATATTGGTACTTGAAAACAATCAATAAAAAGTCAAACTAAAAAATTGAAACTTTTGAATTTTGTAAATACCTAATAAGATAATTATAATAGTTAAAATAAATACATATTGTCACACAATCATAAATAATAAAAAGTCAATAAAAAAAGTTAGAATTATAAAAGAATGTGTAATGGTAGATGCGGTTAGAAATGCGAGTTTTGCATCAAAAAACAACATTGTAAGTGGGGATGCGAATGTCAATGCGAATCTCATATCTGCATTGACATTTCCCTCGACGAGATGACACTTTTATTTGTTTTTGGCTAAATTTTTACGCTAAAAAATACCATTTGTTTTTCAAAATAAATTTTCTTGGCAAGACGACAGTTTGGCATAATCAATTTCAATTACATTATTGTTAAAAATTAGATTTGTCCATATTTTTGCATTAGATATTTTCATTTTGCATCAAATGGGTCCCTGTACGTTGGGAATTAAACACTACATTATCTTGTAGCATAGTAATTTTTCTCAATATTTTAGTGACGAAAATGACCCGCAATCTATTGATAATTACATGAATATGCGCCTAAGGCTAGAGAGAGAAAGTGCGGAGAAGAGGAGAGAGAGGGTCAAATCGAGTGGCGAAGGGTTGGGTTTTTGTCTTCTCTCTTCTCTTGCAATATAATCTTGTGGTTTTTGGGGGGGGAGTTGGGTGCCTACCGAGGGTTCCAAACCAGCCCAGCTTCTGCTTCTACACACAGAAAGCTCCGAGGCATAGCCACAGAAACACACACACAGCACTGGCCTCATCTTCATCTTCCTTCTCTTCTCTGCAATCACAATTACACAGTACTATATATTTACAGAGAGAGACCCGAGCAGCTCCAAGCCCGAGGCATAAAATAAGATAGAGTCTCTTTTTCGCGCGCACGCTTCTCCAAGCCTTCTTCTCTATCCGATCTCTTCTCCTGCTTCCTCGATGGATCCATTCGATTTGGTCCGCAAAGGTATCAGATCCTCTTTCAATTTTCAATCTCATTCGTGGGTTTCGATCAATTTTCCTTTTTTTTGTTTTCTACGGCGTTGAATTGAATTGATTGAGATCTGCTGAAAATGGGAGGCTGTGGGTTAGTTTTAGCTTGTTGATGTGCTTTTTGTGGTCTCTGTTTGTATCTATCGATTTGGGTTTGTTAAAAATGTCTTTTTTTGGGTTGTAAGTCGAACGTTTTATGTCATATCTTAGTTGGTTTTAGACTTTTAGTCCAGTGAATTTAATTTTTATTATATTTATTGTAAGATTTCTGTTATCTTGTTAATTGTTTTTTTTCTGGGTCAATTGTTTCTCTTTGTCTGAAATCTTATCTACTGGAGTGTTAGGGTTTTGAATGTAAATGTTAGTTTTTGTTTATCAGCTTAATTTTGATGGATACTGATGGTAGTGTGTTTCCTGGTGTGCAATTGTTCCCTTTTGTATTGGAGTGTTTTTTGGGGGCAAAATGTCTGGTTTACTGGTTTGAGCTGAATTCAGTACTTCATTAATTGTTTAATGACTGGTACAGTTAAAGCTATGGGAATCTATATTTGATATGCTCGCTTGCACGGTTTCGTGTTCTACCTGTTATATAGATGGCTTCAGTTTTTACTAAAAGCAAGAATGTTTGCTTTTGCGGGTTTTTATAGGTGCCCTATTCCATTTGATAAAAGAGTGTAGTTTTCCTTATGTGGCAGGAATGGGCTGCCTATACATGGATGTGTTGCAATTGATTACTTGTTTGACTAATCAGTGACCGAACTGTTTTGCAGGCTTGGGGTAATAAATCTTGCTAGAAGCTAAGCTAGTTTTGTTCCTTTCAGAATCTTTATATTGTACGGGTAGAGTTATAGATCTCATTTTCCATATTAGTAAAGAATGAGCTTGTCCAAGAAAGGAATCCAAACAAACGACCCCAAACTAATTGCCCCAAGCAAAGGAACGTCATTGAATCCTAATGCCGCCGAATTCATCCCCTTTGCCCTTAGATCACCATCTGGTAGCTCCAGCGAGGCAACAGCACGGTTTTCTAGTTCTGGGACTTTAGGGAAAGCAGTGCTAGATCGAACAGAATCATCTGTTTCAAACAATTCCGATGACGAGGCGCATAAATTCTGGCGCCACCAGCTTCCTGATGATATTACTCCCGATTTTAAGGTCAGGGGAGAAGATGAGTCACAAGGTGCTACGAGCCTCTCATTAGCAGGCTTGTCCTTACATGATGGCAGTGAACTGTCACGGTTATCTAATTCCACTGGCGGTGGCTATATCTTCAATGAGCAGCAAGACTTGTCTCATCATGTCAATGGTAATAGCTTCACCGACAACTTCAGATATTCTTCTTCAACCTATGGTGAAGATCCGATGGCAGTTCGTTTTCATCACATGTCCAATAAGCCTTGGGAAAAGCAAATTGTGAACAGCCAAAAGCTTATTGCAAATGGTGTGGAAGGGCCGTTATACAATGGAATGTCTGTACATGGGCTCCCAAATGATGTGCTGGGTGAAATTGGGATTGTAGATGAAACTGAGATGAATCCCTTGGAGTTTTTGGCCACACAGTTCCCTGGTTTTGCTGCTGAAAGCCTTGCAGAAGTATACTTTACCAATGGATGCGACTTAAATCTGACTATTGAGATGCTCACTCAGCTAGAGGTATGCTCGGTTGTTACCAAATTGATTGCATATGAAGTTGGGGTGGCTTGTATGTGTTTTTCATTGAAGAAATTGTTATGCCCCATTTGTCGGATTTGAAACTTCTCACTGTTTTTCAATGTATTAATGTCTGCTGTTATTTTCAGACTTGTGCTACAATCTGACCTTGTAGTAATGATTGGATTAGGCATAATACTTCATGTCCTAGAAATTTGCTGTAATGCAGTGAATGCTAACTGTGGAGAGCCATACCTTTTAGGCCATTTCTTGGCATCGGAATGTTGGGTTCTCCATTGTGGCGTATTGTGATCATAATGTTGTTTGTTGCCTCCAGTTTTTTCCGAGACATTTTGGCTTTGCACAGGGTGTTTTTTGAATCTGTATGGAAGCTTCTCTAACACTGCATGCAAGCATTCTACTATTGCTACTGTTTTCAATTATCAGTTGTATGTAAATTTAGTCGTATTTTTATTGTTTGATGGGAAAATGGAATTTGTTTTCAAGAGACAAGTGTTTGATGCTAAATTACTTTTAGGCGTTCACTGCTTTTTTTATAGTTTACGGTACTTCTAGAGCACTTTACGGTACGTTTCTGTTTTAAAATGTAGCTTCAAGTTGATGGTGCATTCAGTCAGAATCTAAACTCGAAGACCTTATCAGCACCCAATCTGAGTGCTATGGACTTCCCTGCACTTGTTACAGATGGTCAAAATGGCCAACATAAATATGCTGGGGAGGATCTCCATCATAGTGGAAATCTTTATCAGTCTTCTGACAAGGACGACTTGCTCTTATTCAAGTCCAGTTCCACTGCCTCAAGAGTCGGTGCAACAGATTTTGCCACAGCTGTCAGGAAACTAGCATCTCAGGATACTGGTATGTGGAAGTACGACAGAAATGGTTCGAGTGATACCAATATTGGTTCAAGTAGAAGTTCTCATGTTCTGGCTAGCACTTACAACAATGCCAGACAAGGGAGAGCTATCTATGGTGATAGGTTGCAAAATCGTGGTTCAGCCAGGGGAGCTCCTGTTTGGCTTGAAACTGGAGATGCAGTGGGTAGTATTTCTTACTAAAAAAACTAATTGCATTTGAGTGTCTTTGTTTTTTTAAATTACCTTGTGAAACATATCTGACTTGACATTTTTGAGATGGCAGCTAACATGTATTCTGAGCTGCGGGAAGAAGCTCGTGACCATGCACGTCTACGTAATGCGTACTTTGAACAGGTATTCCATTATAGTTCTGCATGGTGTTTTTGCTGTGCAGTAGTTCAAAATTTCATCTTCTTTTTGTTATATTTGGAACCTTAAACAGGGTTTGGAAACTTGGTCTCATATAGATATCTAAATAAGTGATTCAGGGCGGAACCCTCTGTCAATGATCTGGAAAAATTCTGCAAAATAGTATAAAAAAACAACTTTAATTTGGTAGAATCACATTTGATTGACATATAATGATATTTTAATAGTAGTGCGTTTGGAGGTTCTTGTTTTTATGTACATTGTATTTGTTTACCTTTTTGATATTACCAATTATAATTATTTAACTGCTTACCTTTATATCTGTTTGATGTCTTGTTCAGTATGTCAGTGATAAATTATTTAATACTAATAGCGTACATAATTATTGAAGTTATGGGAAAAGGATTATTGAAGAGTCATTGTTTTGTATGTATAGTAATTTGTCACAAAATGATGTCAGTGTTCAACTGAGTTAAAATCTCCTATAATAATATTCGCAGCAAAACTTCTTATATATATCATGCTGCTCACTAAGCAATTTTGAGGTATATGTTAGCTTCAATTTCCGAACTCTTACATTCAAACAGGCTCGGCAAGCTTACCTAATTGGCAATAAGGCTCTTGCAAAGGAGCTGAGTGTGAAAGGGCAACTGCATAACATGGAGATGAAGGAAGCTCACGGGAAAGCGCAGGAGTCCATCTATCGACAGAGGTTTGTTTTTCCATGCTTGCTCTTCTTAAACTCAGTCATCAAGCTGATGTATCTGACGTGATGAGTATTGTGTGATGCTTTCCTTATGCTTAACGAGGATCATTTTGATGTTTCTAGTGCTTCCCTGGAACTTTCGAATTGTTTTAAGTTTATTGTTGCCCCCTATTTCATTTTGCATAACCATAATTAAATTCTTGTGCATAAGTTAATTCTTAGATTGTTTTGTCCTCCCATTGCTCTCCTCTAAGTAAAGGGGTCTACATGTAAATGGAAAAAAATTTCTTAGGTGAACCTTCTGCAGATATGATGGTGCCTATCCCGATAAGCCAATGATGGCAGTGTTGTGCCAGTTGTGTCGATATTTAACTTCAATCAATACCCTTTGTGCTTGGAACTTGGAAAATGCACAAGGAAATGGTTGTATGCCTAGAAAGTTGATTTAGGGAAAGTAGTGTTCGCTTTGGATCTTAGTCAGTAGACATAAGTTGCACAATAAAACTTCATAAGAAGAGGTTCAACTTCCCTCGACGGTTTAAAGTTTTCTAGACATAATGTTATTGGTAAGGGTTTTATCGTTTCCTTATTTCTTTGTCGTTTGAATCTGCTTTCCAGGAACCCAGAGATGCAGGGCAATGGGAGAGCACAGGAGCGAATGATAGATTTGCATGGGCTTCACGTGAACGAAGCAATTCAGGTTCTGAAGCATGAACTGAGCGTGCTGAGGAGCACAGCCAGGGCAGCAGATCAACGCCTGCAGGTTTATATATGCGTTGGAACGGGCCACCACACCAGAGGTTCTCGCACCATTGCACGACTTCCAGTTGCTGTACAGCGGTACCTGCTTGAAGAAGAGGCCCTAGACTACACCGAGCCCCAACCAGGGCTGCTTCGAGTTGTGATATACTGAGCAGAGGACGTGATAGTGAAAGATATAGGGTATATCATTCTTGTATCTGTGTATATGGTAACAAGTAATGCAACCGGTTCCGCAAAAGCAAAAAAAGAAAGGGAAGGTGGAGAAAAACATGGAGGATGTTAGAAGAGGTGAATAGAAAGTGTATGATTCAGGTAAAACAGTTGTTGGCAGCAGGAGCAGCATATTTTGGTAGATCTCAGGAGGAACCCTACAAAAATATGGCAACTTCTGATTTTTCTTGCTTAATTTTGTATCTTTAGATTCTTATTTTTGCCTTTGTAAAATTCCATTTTACAAATGTTGAGATGTAATTGATAGAATTGAATTACATGATAGCAACAATTCACTCAATTGTGTGCCAATTGTACTAGGTCATGTTGTGCATTAGATCTACCAAACCCAAAAATATGGGTGTCACACGTTCGGAATCGGGTTCCCACAATTGTGAATATGCGAACATTTCTTCTCAGCGAGAGGACCGTTTTTTTTAAATGACCTTCTCCTGCGTGAAACTAAGCCAAAAAGCAAAAGAAAATGTCATCTCGCCGAGAGGATTTGGCGATGCCAATGGAGATGCGAGATCCGCATCGAGGTCTCTCGCATCTCCCTTCGCATCTCTACCCACAGTGGTAGATCCCGATGCGAATTTGGAATCGGGATTTGGCATCCCTTAAGAATCCCCCATTGTACATGCTCTTTTCATTAGTTTTGACCATGTGATTATAATATCAGTTTATACGAGCCTTCAAGCATTGTTTGCTGCATATGTGCGTATTACCATGATGCAATCAGTTTTCTACTATTAATCTCTGCTATATTTTAGAAAAGAGATTACATTAGTATGCTGCATGGTGATTACTTTTGTGTTGTATAATTTCAGTTGCTTCTTATGGTAAATATATGTGTCATATTGGATAACAAGGGAGTTCATGTTTCTTGGTTTTGGTGGAGGAAAAACAGGGACTAGTATCCTGTGAAACATGATCTAAGACACAATTCCAAATGGCCATCCTGCAAAAGGCTTCATCATTGTGGTGTCTCTAATATACATAAATAAAGCAGCTTGTGGAAAGTTTAGTCAAATACCTTTCCTTTGTACACTTCCTTCAGGGAAGGAGCAAATGGATGTTTGGTCTCACTCTCCATTGCTTAATTCTCGTTATGTGTCATTTCCTTCTTTCTGTCTGTCACTTGGAAATGGAAATAGCTAACAGTCCTGTTGGAAACCTAAAAGTGATATGTTAGGTTGACTTCATCAGTTCATCTTGTTATAGATAAGCATGACAATCTCATGTGTTGGTTTTCAGATGTAGCATACTAGCATATCATCCATTAAGACTTCCCTAAGAATTAGGATTCAAGCATCTGCAACCTCTAAGAGTTAGGTTTTAATGCAACACGTCATGTACAGTAGCCTATTTGTATTTTACTTGCAGGCGTCAGTGATGCAATCATGCAGCCTAGAAAGTGGCGGTTGGTCCACTCATCTTACATACTTTAGTGTATAGTCTAGCATCCAAGATTTCTGCTTTTTAGACAGCTCTAAAAAACTTGAGTTGCATAACAGAGTTCTTAGGCCTTAGCTTGCATTAGGTTCTGTTACAAGGCTTATATGCTATTTGCATACTCTTCGTCACTCCATTCCTGTTTGCTCTTCTGCATGGATAGTGTTTTATTTTCATAATGAAGACATGCAACCACTAAAAGCTTGTAATGCATACTTAATCTTAATAAGTAGGCGCCATCCCATGTTATGAAGTTCAAGTCAGCTAGTTGTTTTGCTGTTATATTGGACGAAGGGCATAGTTTGAGGCTTAGTTGAGTATGACTGACTCTTTTAAGTATTAAGAAGTCTAATGCATGTGGTTTATGGCTCATATTTAGGTTTTATCTTCTTTAGACTTTTTAAAATTATTGTACTAGATTAAGAGTCCATTGAAATTGCTTGGGTTTTATCTCACCTTATGGTTAAACAAAAATTTATCTTCACTGGTTGGTCTGATATGCTGTGTTCATTTCATGCACTTAATGTTGTCGCATATATTTGGTTCGTAGTACATTCATTTATTTAAAGCATCTTTTCCCCTAATGGAGGCTCATTGGTCTGTTGAGCTACCCAACAGTAGCTCTCCTCAAGTTAACACAAATTAGCATTGATAATTTGTGATTGGGAAGCGGGGAGGAAGCCCCGAGAGCGTATAATCGTACACCAGCTAAGACCTGATACATGAAAGGACTGCTAGGGAGAGAAAAAAGGGCTGGAGGGGACGGAGTTACCCCATGGGGGTGGCTTAAACAACTGATCTCTCCCTTAGGAGAGAATCAAGGGCACCACAAGGGCACCACTTGAACCAAACCAAAGCTTATTCTAATATCTAAACTATGTCTCTGTTCATGCGATAGGCTAATGCACAATCAAGTTCTTATTAATTTACTTGTATATGAGCTTCTGTTGTTGAGTTGCAAAATCAGTGATAGAATTATGCTGTGAACTGAGTTTAAGTTCAAATGATTTTTTTGGGTGTAGTTGGTGTCATCGCATTTTCCCCATCCAAGCTACTTGTAGTTTGAACGAGGCAGAACTACGTGCTGTCACATCAAAGCTTGTTCGCGAGTTTGTGAATGATAAACAAAACAAACTGTCACGACCTGTCAAGGTAATTATATGTGTCTGCCTTCCCTTGCCTTCGGCACATGTCTACTGTACCAATTCACTATTTCTTGGTTTGTCATGATGATACTAACTCAAGTATCTTTAGCATACATTTGTATTTGTGTGTCAATTTGTAACTTGGAAAAAAATTTAGCAGCATAGCATTACTTTTGTCACTTGTATTGATTTTCTTGTGTCAGTCAGGTCAATCTGTGCTATACTTGTGTTGTAACTTTTTTTTCTACTACTTCGCAAGTGCTAAATTTCATAGCACCAAACAAAATCAGCTCTTGGAATATGTTTCAATATTTTCCACTCCTTTTGATTAAAGAAAGTATCTTCCTGAAAATTTTCTCCATCTTGGATTGTTGGTTGGTGGATATCATTATTTCGCACGAGTTAAAAACTTTGGTTTGACCTTGTAGTTTGCAGTTGGGTATAACAGGAGAGGAATTGAAGAGACAGAATTGAAAGTTTCAAAGGATACTTCTAATGATTCCAACTCGATAGCTCTGCTGGATCGAAATAAATGCTTTAGTGTGGTTGCTGCAGCAGTAAAAGAGGTTGTATCAGATTCAGTGGTGGACCTGAAAGCTCCAGAGGTAAAAACATTTCAATATTTGCAGACATTTTATTCAGCACGATTAAAGAATGGTCATTGTTTTAACAATAACCTTTTTATTATCGTCTGATTTACAGCTTTCCGTTCTCATTGAGTGGCTACCCCTATCCAGGGTACCCAACGGATCACTAGTGGTTGCTGTATCAGTTCTTCCACAAAAC
The DNA here is from genome assembly GCA_036897685.1 of Monsonia emarginata. Lineage (NCBI taxonomy): Eukaryota > Viridiplantae > Streptophyta > Magnoliopsida > Geraniales > Geraniaceae > Monsonia > Monsonia emarginata. Next base: position 2,623 of record JAYMSY010000383.1, on the reverse strand, counting down.
CTCATTAGTACCAAGCCACGACTCTGCATCAAGGCACTGGTTCCTGATAGCAAGGCGAGGATTAAAAGCACTTAAAAACATTCAGCAACATGGAGGTAATAACTAATAACGAACCTAGTGGTTTACTCGAGAATGAGTTTGCTTTCTCTGAAACAATCTAGCTCTTAGGAAATAGTTTTTGGAGTCATAACATTAATTTTGATGATATATATAAGCTAGTTTGGATTGTAGCTTGACTAAGTTTTGCCCTTTTAAAGCACATTATGCAAAAACTAGACTAACAATCCTAAACTTCAATGCTTACTTTTGGCTAAGCATTTGAATCGTATTGTCCGAGAGAATTCAAAATACCTGAACTGCACTGGTCAGTCTTTCATTATGACAAATCTGCAGTGGGGTCTTGGTCTTTGCAGGCATGAACTCAATTGAGAGTCCTGAGGGCTAATAGCCATATGGTCCATGGGAGGAAGGTGAACAATTATGCAGAGAGCATCAAAGACTCGTGACAACAGCAACAATTATGAAGAGCAATGTGAAACAAGTATTTGCACCCATGTCCCGGGCCCAACGGTTAAAAAAAGTATCATCCCATTCCCATTCTCAGTTCCCAAACGTCCTCCGGATCCAAACCCAGGTGCGGTCAGAGACATTCCTCCAGTCTTCATCCCTGTTATTGAACCTGTACTCGTATTTTTTTGCACACACTGCTAAACTGTTAAGATGACAATTAAGGTGTGGTTTTGGTGTACTAGTGTGTACTGATGCAATTAATAGAGTACCATTTCCTCTACCAGGGATATTTTCCCCTGGCAGAGCTTAGCATCACCAAGTTCTTGCTTACTGAGCTGTTTTGCTGGTTGTATTAATGGAGTTGGTGGGTAAAATGGTAAATTCAATCAGAGAAGAGACCCACCAATCCACCACCATTACTTTGCTTATGGGGATGCATGATGTTACACTTTTTAGTGTGCTTCTGAACTGTGAAAAAGGCTCTGATTGTACTCTGAACAAGAGTTAAATAGCTTGTACACAACTAAGTGTTCACTCATAGGAACCTACATTGAAAACACTTCAGTTACAAAACTTGCTCTGAAAATACATGGAATATTCATAGATTGTGGACTTAAAAATGTTCAGTACCATTGCCACTGGCTTTTCAGTTCTTAGGCCATACAATCTAAAACCCAAAAATGATATTTAGACACTAACCATGGCCATAAACAGGTACATATAGATATAATATAAAGAACAAAGGAATGTGGAAGGGCCAAAATGAGGGAACATGCATGGCATGAACATAAAGCACAAGGGACTGATTTATACAACAAAAGACACATATTAGGTGCCACAAAGAGCCATGGATAGATCTAAGTTAATAATGCTGGGTTTGCTCCTAGAAGTACCCAGACAATCTTTCAGGTTGGACCGGGCGTATGATGAGATTGCCTCACTGATCTCACTCGTCGACGAAGCATTACTTCTCTGAGAAGTAGGGTGAAGCAATGAGAGCGAAAGCGACAACTCACACCCACTGCCACCCTCATCCTCTGCATGTTCCCTTGTACTAGGGTTGTCGGGTATAAACGTATGCAACTCTGTCTCTGTCTGATTGAACTTTTGATCCTCTACTCTCACAATCTGATGAAGAACAAGAAAAACGTCGTTAGCAACTGAACTTTACGCGTCTTGGAACTCCTAAACAATGTAAAACATAGTCTTAAACATGAGCACCAAACATGATCATAACCCAATAAATATAACCAATTGGTCCTGAAATGACATAAAAGCATTTCCAAAAAGGCTATATATGCACCTCAATTATATGCCTGTGTTAAGAATATACAATGAACAATTCAAGTAGGAACCAGGTAATTAATTGACTTATTAGAGACCCAAGTTGCCAGAAATAACTCTATTCCAGAAAATCTAGGGAAGAATTAAAATTTACCAACCAAAGTTTTTAACTTTTAAAACAATGTGTGTAAAGGTACACTCATGTAATGAAAGGCAATGAAAAGGGTTAGTTGTAGGACAAATGAACCCACTGTCAGGAGCAACTCTTCAATGCAATAAAAGAGGGCACTTTCAGGTTCTCCATTTTGACCCTCACAAGGGCTCCTAAATAACTCATATCACTAATAGAGTGGACCACAACAAAAACCCAAAAACCAAATTGTTTAGGTGATTTGCTAATGAACATCACACACAACTCTAATAAACCCAAAACAAAAACAAAACCTATAACACTCCATTTTGTTTTGTTTTATGCTTTTAGGTACTGAGATATAACTATCAGGTAGCATATGCAAGTAGAGTACCTCAGTACTGTTTGCTTTACCCAAAAGCTGTCAAGAGAGAGAGATATGGTACACACCATACACACACACACAAGCCAGGGTGTAGCACTACTCTCTGGTTGACCCAAAAAGCATGGATATTCCATGCTCCTGCTGGTCATTGCAGGAGCATTTTGTCAGGACACACACAATACCAATTTCACATTACATGACTTGTTCAAAGCCAGCTTTGAGAAAATACCCAAAATCCACCATCACACTCAACCCAAAACACTCCCAAAAAAATGACACAGATAGAGAAACAAAATCAGAGAAATGGGTTGCAA
>JAYMSY010000382.1:0-12417 GCA_036897685.1 Monsonia emarginata | reverse complement strand
TGCTCTAAGGGGCCTAAATTTATCCTTTCAACTGGACCTGATATTTGTACAACAGGCGGATATATTAGCCCAAGCCTAATATCGGATAAAACTACATAATTCATGCAGGCCCGTAATATATCGGGAACAGCGTCTCGAAGCCTAGCCCGGTGACACTTTTGACCCTCTTTGAGTATAAAACAACAGATCCACCGCACTTCAACGTTAAGCCTTCTCTCTCCAAAATTTGCCCGCCGTTTTAAGCCTCACATTCCCGCCCGAAATTCACGACCAAATGCCCCCCCCCCCCCCGCCACCGCAGCCACCACCAACCACAACAACAGTAGAGAGAGAAAGTGAAATGGGCGGCGATATGAGGAGGAAAGTGCAGAAGAAGTTCAGGACCAGAGGCTACTCTCTGAAATTAGAAGCCCTAGAGGAGGTCCTCTCCTTCCTCGCCCACTTCCAAGATCCCGACGACGCTTCCGTCGAAGACCAGGCCATCGATCTCCTCCTCGACCAGCTCGAACTCGAATCCTGTAACTCTCTCTTAATTTATCTTTCATTTGATTTCTGAAATTTTGATTGCGTCGCTCACCATTTCATTTTGGGATTGTCAGTGAAATCTTCCATATTGGACCGCGATGTAGTGCACCGAGTAGTCAGCTTATTGCTTGAAGCGAGCGCCGCAGTTGAGGAAACCTCTTCTTCAGCTCCCTCTGCTCACTCATCTCTTCGCGTGATTGATGCGTTTTTAGTCCCCAAGTTCCGCTACGACGCCATTAGAAAGCTATTTTATGAGTAAGTTGTTAATTATTTGCTCCTGCATTATGGTTCTAGTTGAACTCTGGGAAAAAAACTTCATTGGAGTATGTTTTTTAGATGACTATTTGGAAACAAAAGGTAGTAATTTTTTTTGTAAGAGTATAATGCTATAGACTCTCTAGTTTTAGTTGAGTCGGTCCTCTGCCAGGATATAAATAGGAAGGTATGTGTCTCAGCCACGAGCAAAGTCACAATGCTCTTGGAGTCTTGTGCACCATGAGGCTTGTTAGAGAAGTAAGCATTACTTGGGCCATTGACCATCAATTAATGCGTAGTTGAATTACTCATCTAATGTAGTATACTTAGGAGTGCCTGTGCTTGGGCCACCGGCCATGTAAAGCCACAATGTTTTTAGAATTCAAAGAAATTGGGTGCCATCTTCATGGCAAATAGAAGAACTTCGGTATGTCTATAATAGAGCGGAAGAGGGAGATTTAAGTTGGTTTTATGCTTGTAAACTATAATTCAGTAATTGGTTTAGCGTGGCGATTTGTGTTGTAATGTCTTGGGCCATAGAGCGTTTGTTGTTTACGATGCTCTTTTCATTCCAGGGATACAGGGCACCTGCCTATTCATGGTGATGCTTCTGCAAAAGCAGCACTGTACAGGGATAGGTTTCTGTTTCTGTTCCAGAGACTTTCTCGCGACCCACTCTTTTCCAAACCTGCATTTGACTCAGAAAGGTCATACTTTGGAAGCTGTGAGGTTTGTGCATACAAGCCACGCCATTAGAGATAGAAGAATGTTAGTAAATGCTTAATTTGGGTATGCCAGTTTTAAGGATTTATCACATTTGATGTTTTGTGCAGATATCTCCAATCCAATCTCTGGTTGGGCAAACAGGGAGAAAATGGGTCATGGGTTTGATATCCCAGTTGGAAGATGGCCACTTCTACTTGGAAGATCTTACTGCTTCAGTGGAAATCAATTTATCTAAAGCAATATCCTTTAACTAATTCACATATTAAATTGCAGGAGCCATCCACAATTTTAAGCTTCAGACCCGACCCTGAGCTTATGAGATAGCTTAATTCATGGAAAATTATGGAACCATATTCATCTCTTAAGTTCTTAAACCTAGTAGTGGTCCAGTGGACTAAGACATTTTATTGCCATGCTTGATATATGATTTGTAGCATGCCTTAGCATAATATGGTTCCATGCGTTGTTAAAGAATATTCAAGAAACTATGGTTTTCTTAATGAGGAATACAAAATAACGACAGGATATTTTTCTGAGAACACAATAGTTGTAGCAGAAGGCGAGATGCTCTTGGAGGGTATTTTCCAGGTTAGTCTTAAATATCAATTTAATTAAGGTTCTAAAGTATGTGCAACCATGATTATGATTTAAATGCAGTTCCTTTATCCAAATTTCCCATAACTTATGCATGATATTATGTGCATTTAGTTGTTCAGGATATAGTGAGGGAGGGAAGAAGAGAACAATGTTCTGTTTTCTGAAGAATTATACCATCTCCCTGAGCCTTCTAGACATTCCTTGCTTGTCTACCCAGAAAGTGATATATTAGGCATGGCCACATGGGTGTGTATGACTATGGAATAGTAATCCTAAGCTCTCAGTATATCAATGACCCCATCATCCTTAACCTCTTAGTAATAGTTTTTCCTTTTTTTGTTCCACAGAGCTGTAAATTAACTGTAGAATGGGTTTACTTGAGGACAAAATGTAAACATATAACCTTCACATATACTGTTTATTTTAAAATGAACATTAAAAAAATGCAGGAATTCAAATTGGTTAAACAAAAAAAAAGGGGGAAGAATGGGTTTAAATGTAGTGCTGAGCTTCTTTTAAACTCCAGAGGCCAGTTTAGAAAGAAAGGAAGGAAGGAAGAAAGATAGAAAGAAACAGAAGACAATTCAGTTGTATGTTGATGAACAATTGTAACCATTAGTGAATTCAACTTTGGCAGTATAAATTAATGGAATTGGTATTTTGCACATGTACCCATCTATCCTTTCGTGATCCACCAACCGCTACAAATGTTGCCTATTATTTTTTTTTGCATTTTTTCTTTGACAAGTTGATAGATAATTATCCTCACTATCATGGTGTGTTTGCGAACTGGATTGGTTCAGAAGTAAACCTGATATGTTGAAACAGTTTTGATAAGTTCATATGAGTGGAACCTTTTAAGATAATTGTCATTCAGTAAGAACTAGTTTTTTTGTAGTTTCCAAAAAAATAGAAGCCGGCCCACTGCATCTTGCAGAGCAGGCTCTGGGTTTGCCAATCACACACATAGTTTCACTTTAGGAACTGCAAGATATTTGGTTTGCACATATGTTTCATTCATCATGTCTTCTGTGCTGTGGTTGTAAAAATAATTTGTTGTAAGGTTGTGGGCAAAGCTGTGTGTTGTAGTTGCCATTTGTTTTCATCCACTTGCAGTCGGTTTGCTTTGTGGAGACATTCGGGACAGTGGAGTTTGAGTTGGATGCCTTGACGTTATTCATATTAATTTGCATAAAATTCTCTGTTTCAAACATATCATATATTCTTGGGCTTAGAAATGGCCATTTTCTGTAATTTTAGAACTTGCTTCATTTCCCCTTAGAAATACTCTTTACTCTTCTGTTGGGTATCATATTAAAAGTTGTCTTTGTGTTTTAATAACTAAGAGTATATAATAAAAGGCAACAAAATTGAAACTTTATTATTCTAACGTGCTGTTTTAAGAGTATTAACCAATTTCTTTATTCTTATAGGTCATTACTTGTGGGTTTCCTCCCTTAGAGGACAGAGAAAAATCACTTAGTATGCTTGCTGGGCATGACTTCTTTGGTGGTGGTACACTTACCAAGGAGGAGACAGTATCCTTTATCATCCCTTAATTAATGTTCTTGTTCATCTTCTGAAGTTTCTAGCTGCATCCATGAACTTTATAGTGAATGAGTAACTATCAGCTGTTATCAATTTTGAGATCTCCTTTACATTATTTATAGCTTAGACTTGCAGAATTGGAAAAGAAAGCAGTGAATGATATGTTTGTTGTACTCTCAGACATATGGTTAGATAAGGAAGAGGTAACCCAAAAACTTCATAATTGTTACCTTATATTTTATTTGAACACTGTGTTTGCTTAATCTTAGTATTCTCTTGTCCATGGAAAAGGTTATGGGAAAGTTAGAGACAGTCCTCGATGGTTATGAGAGTGTAGAGGTGGTTCCTTCTTTATTTGTTTTCATGGGGAACTTTTGTTCTCACCCATGTAATCTCTCCTTCAATTCGTTCTCAAGTCTAAGGTGAGGAACTTTTGGTTAACATTACTCCAGTTATATATTCACATATTTATTACAACTATATAAAGTTGTGTTTTAAATAACATCAATATTAAGGAGCTAGCGTACAGGTTGCAGTTTGGCAAGCTAGGGCAAATGATTGAAGCCCATCCGCGACTTAAAGAGCATAGCCGGTTTTTGTTTATTCCAGGTCCAAATGATGCAGGTATATTAAATTGTCCATTGCAAGATTTTCTAGTGCATATAGCTGTATAATAATATGTTAATGTTTTGCGGCCTTTTCAGGTCCTTCAACAGCTCTACCCAGGCCTGCTTTACCAAAATATTTAACTGAAGAGCTTCAAAAGTACATTCCAAATGCCATATTTTCGAGTAATCCTTGTAGGTTAGTATGTTTAATTACTCTTCAGTTGTACCATTGACAAGATTCATTACATTGCAACTCGAAGTACTGTCCTTTTGTGTTTGTTACAAACCTACAACTTTTGTTTTTGTGCATTATCCAATCTTTATAATAATTCTGATATTTCATTGCAGAATCAAGTTCTACACCCAAGAAATTGTGTTTTTCCGCCAGGATCTACTGTACAGAATGCGTCGTTCATGTTTAATGCCTCCTTCTACAGAAGAAACTAGTGATCCTTTTGAACATGTGATTTCCTGATTTTCCTCATCTCTTTGCCTTTTATGTCATTAACCACTCTTATTGCATGTGAATTGACTAATGAAAGCTAATAAGGTTTTGGTTATTGCAGCTAGTTGCTACCATAACACATCAAAGTCATCTTTGCCCACTCCCTTTGGTTGTGCAACCCATTGTTTGGAATTATGATCACAGTCTCAATCTTTATCCAACTCCACATACAGTATTACTCATATCTCGTTCTCATCTCTTTACAAACCCTTGATAATATCAGATAGGAACCAAAGTAATGAAGGTGTTGATGACGCCATCATATCTTCTAAACTAAAATGGGATTCAGCATTAGAATGATCTTAATATGGTGTTCATTGTTTGCTTTCTCCTACAGATAGTTTTGGGGGACAGGAGCGAGCAGAAGGCTTTTAAGTACACAGGGATAACTTGCTTTAATCCCGGTTCCTTTTCAGATGAAAGCACGTTTGTAGTTTATCGTCCCTGCACGCAGGAAGTTGAATTGTCAGCCTTGTAAGAACTGACTAAATCAGTAACATGGTTGTTTAGCAGGTGGTTAAATAGAGCTGGAATTACCATACAGCTGTTAGGCTGATCGCCAGATTGTCATGGTTTCTGGTCAGAACAGTCCCCAACACAACTGGAAATCAACCCCAACCATTAGAAAGTACCAGAGGTAAAATACTGTAGCTGTTTGATAATTTTTGGTGGAACACATCTGATTGATAGAGGATGGTGATTCTAATTATATTTTTATTATTAGGTAAGTGGCATTCAATGTGAATGTCCATCCAATAGTCAGTCGTCAATAGTCATTCGTACAAGGGAGTGAGGGCTATCATTTGTAATTATTCTTTTTGTTCATTAAATTTAGACATTTGAATCGGAAATTCTTGTTGGTAGTGACTGATTAGGATCTTTGGTAAACCAAATACTTCCATGTAGAGTAAGTTCATATTGTATCATCATATTACTCACTAGTGCTAAATACACACTATACTGTAACACCTATCACAATTTCAGATATTGCACTTGTCTACTTTATCATGTTAGCATCATTGTTCTTTGACTAGTAGCATTAGAATGGGATATGGCGATTTGGAGGTTGACTTTTTGGACATTACTTCGTCCAAACGCCAACCTTAAATAATCATTAGTTCTACCTTTGTGGAATAATTGTGGGTCGAATTTGACACCTGAAGATCCTTATTCATTACTTGTAGCTGTATGTAAGCCATTAAAGACTGATTCATCTTTTTATTTTAGCGGCTTATTCCAAGTGAATGCTGCTTTCAGCACTAGTAAGAGTAATTTTGAAGATTTCCAGATGGTTTCTACACTTGTATGATATTGTAAAGATATGAGGATGTATGTTAGATGCCCTCAAATATTGGAAATGTTGGAAGGTTGACATAGAAATATAGTCCTTGAAAATTAGACCCACCTTGAGGTTGCCCTGGTATGCCTATTGAACCAGTTCAGCAGTAATGTTAATGTTTGATTTAGGGACCATATAGGCATGATAAGAGTGTTTTTCATTCTCGATTTGGAGGAACAGTAAAGCTTCTTTGAATTATTTGCTCGGGGTTACATAGTTGACACAAATTGATTGTGCTATTATGTCCACTGTGGTAGTGCAGTCTCACGTCTGTTGATTAGTGTTCGTATCAGAATCATGTCAGTATTGTGTTTATGTGTGCTCACGATTTGAGTAATTGCCAGGGTCATGTTGATCCTACATTGATCAAGGGACTCCCTGATAATTACTCCTCATTCTTCTCTTGTTATCTTGAATTGTGCCTGTACTATTGCAAAGTTTTGCACTGTGGAAGTCTCAGTCTACTCCCGGGTCGAGATGGACATGCCTTCTGAGTTTTGAGGGTGAGTACTGAGTAACCCATCTTGCATTATTTTTTGCATAACTGTATACAGCATATTGCCAGTATTGATTTTTGCATCTTTATGTACTTGTATGTTATCAGATTATTAATTATCTGCATAATTATATGCTACATATTGTTAGTATTGATTTTTTTATCATCATATACATGTATACATTATCAGATCATCAGTAGTCAAATTCAAACGTCAGAAAATGTAGCTATCATGTTGGACTTGTGGGTTTTTATTGCGCCAACTAACACTACTTTAGCCGAAAGTAATGGGTTTTCAGTGCGTTTCTTCGCAATGTCATTCATGGAATTTCCTCTAACTCTTCTCCTCTACAGTATACTATACTAACTAACTACTTTTATATTAAAAAACATTGCTTAGAACATACTTTCAAATGACAGAATAATAATATTGCATCTCAGCTTAATTTATTTATCAGCATCAACGGTCTATATACATTTAACATTTTGATTTTCAAAGATTTGTATACAGAACTAGTGCTGTGCCTGAGTCAAGCCTATGACGATCAAATTTAAATCCTCCTATTTTTGAAACTAGAACATTACAGAATAAATTCAATAATTATAGCGTCACAGTTACGACAATGATTCTTAATTTTGTACTAGAGGGTCTTAAGGTACAGAGAGAATATACATTGTAGAAGATATATATGTTAGGCCATATGGAAAGGTGCTATATTTCCATCAAGGTTAGTATAAATATGCATTTAAAAGGAATGTATGAACAATGCCAACAATGGTAGCTACATCCTTGTCTTGTACCTAATACTCTATAGCTAAAAGTGAGTTGCACTCAAAGGATCAGACTCTGAGAGCTACACTATTCTGTTTCTCCATTATTATTTTTACTTTAAATCTTCATCTCTTGCTCTTCTATTTTTCCATGTATTTTATTCTCTTTTTCTGGGTTAGCAGTAATCTACTGATCTTGGTAAAAGTCTTCTTGGAGCTTTAGATAGTTTTTGTCTCTATAGTTATTGAATTAAAATTAATTCTAACAAGAAGTAAAAGAAGTTGAGAAAGTGATGGCCTTGACATTAATGTGTGTAGAATAAGAATGATTGAACATAACGAACAAGATATTGAAAATAAACAGAAAAAAAATAAATCTTTTTGTTTTGTTGGGTTTGGTGGGTAGGTGTACTTAATTGGCTTGAGCCTTGAGCTGAAGAAACACAAGCAACTCCTTCAAATATTGGTGCATAAGTTGGCTTTCGGCTGTTTACAGTTGAGAAGTTATGTAACTTTCGGATCCAGAAACCCCTTTATCCCATATTAGATTATTCATCATCAGTGTCAAAATCACATTACCCTAACACAAGGCAAAAAAACATATAATTAATGCACCTAATTAGATTTTCTTTTCAGCAATGCATGCTTAAACCTTAAAATAGTATCTATGCTTTCTTCTTTTGGGTGTAGTTCATTTTTATAGTTCCTCTATTATTGATTTATCATTTATCTGTTCACTGATGGAAGCAAGGTTGTGTATCAATAAAACTTGGGTGGGAATGAGAATGAATCCTTTTGTGTGCAAGAGCTTGTACAATGGGCTGCTGCAACTAAGAGAAATGAAGGCAGTTGGCTTGCATTGCAGGTCGACGACATAACATGTTGGGTTGGCGACATGATATTCCTATACAGTTTCTTTTTCTCTTATCTTAACGCAAAAAAAAATGGCCAGGTCGCTGACCTGACACGCGCGCCAGTTGCCTCATTGTACGCGTTGGTTGTCTCTAGCTATAAAAGAACGTGGGTCCCACTTATTTGATAGGGCAGTTGGGCAATTGACCCACCCCATTACTCTTGCCCTAATTGAGGAGAGAGATTTAACAAGAATCTCTACCTAAATATTTTTTTTATAGTGATTTGTATAAGAGATAACTTTCTCTCCCTCCCCTCAGGTCTCACAGGCGAGCAAGAGCGGCCTTTACCACTAGGCCAACCTAAGTCTGCTTTCAAAGTATATATGATCTTTATATGGATTATCATAGTAAACTCATTCCCATCCATTTTGCAAAATATCAATCAAATTTTCTTTAGGAGAAGGTGTAGGAATGATAACGGATATTAAATTTTTTTAAAATTACACACAAATTTACGATTCTCATTGTTACATCCTTAAACAAATAGAGCCCACAATCATTTTTAAGAAAATACTGTTTGATTGAATTATTTAGAAGCGGTTGTAATATAAAATTGAATTGGATTAAGAATGGGCTGATCCATTTCTTAAATCATTACGTATAACTATATGTATAGCTACACTAGTTTGATTACGGCTGAAACTACAACTCTATACCATGGTGAATATTGGTGACCTACTGGAAATGGATATTCAAGTTGAAGTTTCAAGAGGACTATAGGCAGATTTTTAGAGTAATATCTGAGGGATAAGGAGAGAGTGACAAGTAAGACATTCTTGTAAAGTTGTACATATATATATATATATATACACACACACTACACATAATATGATGATATGTAGAAGAAAACTACAAGTGATGGAGTTGGAGGTGTAGGTCAGGAAATGACACAGAGGATAGAGCAAAAGTTAGGTAAAACTGGTGAACAGTCAACAAGAAACCAAAGTACAAAACATATACATGAAACAGTTAGGTTTAATGTCACAGGTTAGCTCCATCCATAGATAATAAAAGTCTGAAACTTGCTTAATTGGCTTCAGCATATGGAGATGGGTGTTCTTCAACTGGAAGGAAGATGAAGACCCAATTTCAAGAATATCAGCGCTAGTGGAGTTGAACAACAGGGAGAGAATATTTATTTGTGGTTTGTTGATTGGTTGAAGAAAACGGTTAATTTGGTTGGTTAGTAGCTACAGAGACAGTTAACAATTTGTTGCTGTTGTTGCTGTCTTAAAATTGAGGAATTGAAGTGTATTGGTAATTAATTTAGTGTGATGATGTATTTTCAAAATTGTGAATATTTTATTAGATATGCAATCTTGTTTTATTAGATCTGCTCCTCCCTTGCTTTGTTCTTGGTTTCTTGAGTTCCATAGTTTCCAGATGCCTGCTTTGGTTTTTCTGCTGTTTTCTTATGGCTTTCTGCTTTTCTGTTGTTGTACCCCTCTTTGCTTTCTCTTCCCTACTTGGGGAGTTTTACCTATTAATAAATTGCCCTTTTGCTTAAAAAAAATGGGCTTGCTTATGTTAATTCATTTTTGTTTGGGATGTTTTGAAGGTAGTAGAAACTTTACTAAGGAATTACTACTATATATAAATTTAACATTCAATAATATTATATTATATATGTACACCTATGCTTAAATGTTGTTTGAGTTCGGAAATTAACAATTTTTTTTTGACATTTTTGCATTTTTTATGTTGTGAACCCCACCGTGGAAACATTAAATTTGAGCAACTTTAATGTTCTGAACCGCACAATGACAACGTAAATTTTTGCCTTTTATCCCATGTGTGATAAAAACAAAACCTTATGTGACAAAAAGAGAATGTCCAATAAGCATGAATGTTTGTCACCACCATTATTTTAATCTTCTCTAAAGTTATTAAAATAAAGAGTTTTGACATATTTTAATTAATAAAGTTGATTTATAGTAATTAAATAAGACAAAAGGACTTGGTAATTAAATAATCATGTACTGCTTTGTTTTGGTGGTTATGCATTTCAATGCAACTAAAGTATTATTCATACTAGTGGTGAGCACGGGCGCGTGGTTCATAGTGACATAAAGAAAAATTTACGACAAAGAATATTTCTTCCTATTTTGTCGTGTAGTTGTGGTAGTGTAGTTTTTTGACACGTGCGATGCATGAAGGTGTGATTTGTAGTTGTTCAATACATACGAATAGTTAACAACCCATGAATATAAGTTAGCAAAAGATTTCACTATGAAACATTAACTCAATTATTATTTCTCAAGATTTACAATGCATATAGAACTTTAGATGCACTAATTTAGAAATATGTTGAGCTAAAACACTGCCTGAAATGAGTTTCATAATTAGCTTTTTTTTACAGGATTGATTAAATATTGAGGTCACTACATGATGATTATATTATGTACCTTATACAATTAAACTCAAGAAAATGAATGAAACAACCTAAAACCACTTAGCGCATCTACAATCATATGCTCAAGGGAGCTATAATAAATTCAAGCACTTGTAGTTGAAGGAGTACATCATTGTGGTAATTGGAGCTTGCAGTGTAGCCGTTACTGGAAATAGCTATAAACCTCAGTTTTTATTTTTATAATATCATGTTTAAAAGAAATGGTAAAGAGAGCAAAGATTCACATACTCTTGGGTAATCACAGGTCTCAATATACTCACAAACATGCAAGTGTCCAACAAAATTAGTCATTCAATTCGAGAATGCCACATATATCCTCAACATATCATTTGAAGACCAACACTCTCTACTTTATGGTGAAATGTCTATAACAAAATGACTTTTTAACTATCTATCTCAAAATATTTGCACACAAACAAAGCAAAAGATATCAATAAATACATTCTTGCGAAACCATAGCCCTCCTCCACGACAAAATTAGCTTCAGTTCACAAATAAATAACCTGTAGTTCGTGAAATATTAAGAAGAGAGCAAACGTATAACATCAAATATATGCCAAATGTTTTCAAAATGATGACATTTTTATAATAAAAAACCTAAATGTACTACAAAAAAGACAAGAGTGATGACTCAATTGCCTCATTTTCCCCTGGCTGCTTGTTATGACCAAAGTTTTGAAACCCCAACTGCCCCGGCTACCTTTCCTTTGATGACAATGTTTGTATTGTTTAAACAGTTCCTAAATCAAGATGTGATCTTGTAACTCACTGCAATCAACTTCTTGTAAACCAAAAAATATACTTTAATTCTTTTTATGAGTTAACAAAATAAATTTATAATTAATCATTCCCATAAGAGAAAACAAATATACTTGGCAATCTACGATTGGGTTATTCTATTTTCTTATACAATTGTTATTTTCTCTTCCTTTGATGCTACAATAACAAATCATCAAAAGCTACAGAAGGAATTAGAGAGGAGAAAAACAGACCAACTTGCAAGGATGCTAGGATGGAGCACCCCCATAATATGCACCAATCCATTGTTTTGGATCTTGTTGAGGCTGCTGAAATAAACTTGAAGGATTCACTACATTGTTATACCATGTTTCAATCACAAACTCCCATATAAGAGAACATGTCAAATTTTAATACCTGTTTGTTTGCAGGACTACATGCCCATGAAAGGTTGACATTTTGTTCAACCAACTCTGTACCATTTAACACTCACAAAGCTTCTTCTGCACAACTTTGGCCCCATGCATCCTGTATATAGAAACCAGAAAAAAATAATAATAAATTAGTTAAGCTTCAATTAAATGTGGCTCCTAAACCCATTTTGCCATTTACTTACCTACCAACAAATTGAACAAATCGTTTTATTATCAGGAATTTTCATATGCACTAATTCCTCATATGAACTGAACACTTGCCTCATGTGGTCATATGTGACATTAGGATCCAAACCACCCACAAATATTTACGACGAAATAATTTGTGGAGTCATGATGCAAATTAAGTAATAGCAACATTGGAAATAAACACTAAAAAAATACCCATAGTTGTAGTGCTTAAGTCATTTTCATTATGAGTCCCTTGCAAACTCTGGTATGAACCTGCAAGTACAAAAAATATAAATGAACAGTGCCAAACCAACGATTCTATATTCAAGAGAACATATAGTTGAATGGATTCACAAAAGACCCTGTCAGTAATTCTT
>JAYMSY010000381.1:0-12433 GCA_036897685.1 Monsonia emarginata | reverse complement strand
CATTAAATTTTATCAATAGTTTGATTTTTCCTATTTTTGTGAGAGCTAACATTTATAATAGTTAAAATAAGTTCCTACATTTCAATTTCACATTGCACCAATGAGTAATTTGGTAATATTCTCTAAAAATGAGTTGATTAATTGAGATTATATTGTCTTAGTTGACTCTCAAAGTCAAATAAATAATACCCATTACTCTTGATAGCTCATTTTAAGAGCATTTTGTTGTGGAAGAACCATTACAAAAATGTTGGTCCAATTATGATCATATTAGTACTTTTTTATTTATAGTTATCATATTATAAGTACTTTGTTGTAGTACATTGTCTACATATTTACAAAAACATGGGAGAAAATATTCTTTTAGTAGAAAGAAAATGAAAATTTGGAAATCATTGATGGACAATGATGTAAAATGTACCATTTCCACTATATTACAAGAGAGCCACATATACTTTTGAAAATGCCAAAGGCTAAGCTCTAAGAGTGGTAGGACAATGGCCTTGTGTACCATCCACAAATCATACACTTCAAAAGCAAAAACCCAAAAAGTATCTAATACAAAATAATTCATCTACGTTCTTTTTAATTACGGTCACGTCACGTCAGGTTAAATATTGATATTTGATGTAATTTATTAGGATAGTTCAAATACAAGATCTTAATGTGTTTGAAAATATATACGCAATAACGATAAAAGATATAAAGTGCGTGATGTATCAGTATGTTGTTACTAACATTTGTATAGTCTTACAGATCGTCGATGACCCTACGTTAATGAAAAGAATGTATTATTAAAAGTGGGGCCCAGCTTGGGGTTGGGCATTACCATAATTCAAAGACATGGATTCCCTTTGTTGAAATAATGAGATGGTATCAAAGGAAGGAAAATGATGGATGGAGATGTAGATGGTGAAGTGCACTTAGATTGGATAGTCAAATATGAATTCCCTTTGAGTGTGACTCTCTTTCACATTCACTTTTTGTAGGGGCTAATGGAAGCTAATATGGATCTTGACTAACATTTTACTCACAAAAGGTAAAATAACTTGCTTATGCTTTTAGGAAGTTGATCTAACCTTTGTCAACCACCATGCATGCACCTTCCAAGGCCACTAGTTATTAGATGCACAATAACATTGATTGTGTGTGGTTTTGAACAAAGCATAAGTGAGAAAATTGGGCAAACCTACAACTACCCATTTGCTTTTAGCAAATGGTTTGGCTTGTGATGCATGCATACTTACATATATGTGAGGGAATTTGGCAAACCTACAACTACCAATTTGCCTTTGGCAAATGGTTTGGTTTTATGATGCATACTTACATATCTTTTGTGGGTTTTGGTGATTTTGTTGTTTGAATTGTTTTTAGCTGCTTTGCCTTTGGCTTGCTTGATGAGAATGTGGGAAACGAAATGAAATTGGATCTTGGGTATTTGTGTTCAATGAAGTTCTGGTTTTTACTGACAGTTCATAAAATTTAGTGCAGTTTTAGTTATAGTTGTGTTTATAGCTATGTTTGGTACTGAGAAATTGGGGAAAAAGATCAAAAGTAAAGTATGGTATTTTGGATCTATCATTTTTCTCATTCCTGTTTATTTTTCAAGTATGGCCACATCTCAGTTTGGTTAATTTGATGTGTAAGAGTCAAATAAGTTATTTAGAATTGGTTGGTTCAAGTGGGATTTTCTGAATTTCCACCACCAGCTACCACTCATTGGTTGTTTTGTCTTTCACATTTTCTGATCACAAGTCTAGATTTTGATGGTCAAAATATAGCAGCTGCCTCTAATCTCTAGTCCACTCATTTGCATAGCAATCAGATTATCAGAATATATATATGTAAATATGAATGCAATCTTCATATATGATAGAAGTACCTTACAGTCATATATCTAGTAGGATCTGAAACTGCATCATGTATTATTACATGTATGCCTTTCACTTGAGGCGGAAGTATGCTTGAATGATCGGGCCGAATATTGATGAGAGTTGGATCTAAGCTTATGCTGCTTGGTTTGTAAAAATGGAGATTTCTTGGCCTAGAATCTAGGTCAAGTGTGTGTATATGCACATGCTTATGATTATTTTACTATAGGTATCATGTTGCTGCATGATCTATGATATAATATGAGCCACTGCTCTTTTAGTATTGATTTGAAGTGTATATTAAAATTTCCAAATGAATGTGGTGAGCATGTCATATAGTCAACTTGTAATCTGCATTCACATTATGACTTATGCTTGCACATGGAGAGATGGTGCATGAATTATGATGCAGGGTTGGTAAATTATTGTAGCTTTGAGAATAGAACGTCTTAGTCATTGATAGTCAATAAACCCAATATTTTGAGCTTAGCAGTATAGTGTTTAAATAGATGGAGTTGTTACTATGGAATGTTTCTTCATACATTTACCTAAATATCAATCAGTATTATATTCTCTATTTCTCATATAATGCTTGCGGATTGCGGTTAAATGTGCATACATTATATCTCAAGTTTATTTGTTAGCCTTTTTCCCTCTGATACCTACTTGCTCAATGGTGACTCTTATGTTTCTTGTTTTGATTTGACTACAGAAGAGAAGTTGGAGGAATTTTTGGCGCTTGTACTGGTGCTTTGGGTCTCATTCTCATAAAAACAGCAAGCGAATTGGGCATGCTGTTCTTGTTCCTGAACCAGTGTTATCGGGTGCTGCAGCCCCTGCTTCTGCTGCTATCAACGCAACCAATTCGACCAGTGTGGTCATACCCTTTATTGCCCCTCCCTCTTCCCCGGCGTCTTTTCTACAATCAGGCCCTCCGTCTTCCACACAATCACCAGCCGGGTTGCTGTCCTTAGCTTCCCTTTCTGTCAAGGCCTGCTCGCCAGGTGGGCCTGCCTCCATCTTTGCCATTGGCCCTTACACATACGAGACCCAATTAGTGTCACCACCTGTATTTTCTACTTTCACAACTGAACCATCCACTGCTCCTTTGACACCACCTGCTGAATCTGTGCACCAGACTACACCTTCTTCCCCTGAAGTTCCATTTGCTCAACTTTTGACGTCATCACTTGACCGCACTCGAAGAAACAGCGGGAACAACCAAAAGTTTGCATGGTCTCATTATGAGTTCCAGTCATATCCGCTACCTGGAAGCCCGGGGAGCCACCTCATATCACCGGGGTCTGTGATCTCCAACTCTGGTACCTCTTCTCCTTTTCCTGATAGGGTCCCTATTCTTGGACTACGCTTGGGTGAAGCTCCAAAGCTCTTGGGTTTTGAGCATTTCAACACTCGCAAATGGGGATCAAGGCTTGGTTCTGGGTCTTTGACACCAGATGGATTGGGGCTAGGTTCAAGATTAGGTTCTGGGTCAGTGACCCCAGATGGTACAGGGATGGGTTCAAGGTTGGGTTCTGGGTCTTTGACGCCCGATGGTTTGGGGCCAGCCACTCGAGAAACTTTTCTCGTGGTCAACAATGCTTCTTCCTTTGCTAACTTGCCGAATGGATCTAAAAACGATGAATTAGTAGTTGATCACAGAGTCTCATTTGAGTTGACTGGTGAAGACGTTGCACGCTGTCTTGCAAACAAATCATTCACGGTTCTTGGAAACATATCAGAATCTCCACGGGATGTGGAGGAAGGTACAAAAGAAAAGGACGGGCTATTAATAGATGCTGAAAATGGTTCCAGATATGGTGAAACTTCCGATGAAATGCATGAGGTATCTTTTAGAGAGTCCGGGGAGGAGAATCTGTTTCGAAAGCAGCGTTCCCTTACTCTTGGTTCGACCAAAGAGTTCAACTTTGACAGCTCAAAAGGAGAAGTCTCGGAGAAGCCTACTATTGGCTCCGAGTGGTGGGCAAATGAAAAGGTTGCAGGGCTTCCCAATTCCGGGAAGCAAGGTACGCCTAGCAATCACTGGACTTTCTTTCCAATGCTGCATCCAGGAGTGAGCTGACATAGAAACTATAGAGCGTAGCTTCTTCTACTCTATTTGGACTCCCGAACAGAATCAAACTACCAAAACTACTAACCCATAAGATGTAAGTCTGAAGGTAATACTGTTTTGGAGATGCAACTCACAAGCTGGGACCATATAATCAATGTATGCATATATTGAGGTATTAACTGCAAGGATCATTTCTCTTCTCAGCATGTCCAGAAACGTACTGCATATTGTAGAATCATTTGTATCAATAGTATAGCGTATTCTTTTTAGTTTTTACAATTACCTACTTATATACAGGAAATCGTATCGGACATGTCCTGCTATTTTCTCTTCTTCCTGTAATGTGTAATATAACACATTATATTGTTCCATATTTATGAAAACTTGACTTGTCCTGCTATCTTTGGCTTCATGAGCTTCTTGCATTGTATATACAGTGATTGACTGCAAATTTGATAGCTTGGTTCTGATCAATCAGTTTTCAGATACCCATTTTGGGTCATATTTGCAGCTCTCTGATCTCTGCAACCAGATCACATTTTGGCCATCTCGAGCTGGTCCACAATGTTGTGATTTGTGAAAAATGACCTGGAACTGAAGTGTCTTACATTGCTGCTGGTTTGATTCACACTGAGATGAATGATCTGGTTCATGTCTAAGAGCATGTTTTATGCGCTGTCACGGATGCCAGCCACTAGCTGCTGCACCTGGTAGAAGACCTGCTCGTTGGCGAAAAGTCGGGTCGACGGCATGACCTTCCCATATGGTTACTTTTCGTTATACTTAACGCAAAAAAAAAATAAAAAAAATGTCGGGTTGCTGACCTGACCAGTTGCCTTGACTGTCCATTGCCTGTGTCAGTTGCCATTTCATGTGGGGCCCACAAATTACCAAAGGCACCTATTGAAATCGTGTTGAGCGCACTTGCCTTAAATGAAATTGTGTTCAAATTTGGTGGTAACGTTTTACTAGCAGTACGGATCCTACTATAATGAACTAAAAATCAGTCTAAATGTGATTAAACGATTTAAATGCGCTATTTAAAATTCAGAAAAAATACTGGTCAATAGTGGATTAGCTTAAAGTGAAACATATTAAAAAAACCACAAAAAAGTTCATTTGATGCCATGGCCATATCCAAACAATTAAGGCCCAATGGGCTTTACGGACATTTTTAATTGCTCATTTTCATTTGATCCATCACAAAAGCTTTCGGCCTAATGGGCCAATAATTGGATCTTCCTCATTTTCTTCCCCAATAGTTCTGAAGCCTTCTTCTCTGCCAGAGCTCGGAGGAAATGGAGGTCACAAAGTGGGTCCCTCCTGAAGATGATCTGTGAACCTGTGATTGTTCTTTAATACATTCCGGTGATTTCAACGCAGGTATTTACCATTTTCTCTGCGGTAAGAAGATGATTGGATTGTTTGACAATATACTGTGAACCCATTTTCTGTTTGGCTTCCTAGAAAGCTGTGGAGAGTAAAAGAAAATATTGGGTCTGTTCATCTTTTTGGTGGTTTGATTTTGATATGGGTTGATCACAGGGAGCTATTGCATTAAGGGCTGGGTGATGGGTCTGTTAGTGTTCAGGTCATCTCCCCCAAATTATAGAAGAAAGGTGACATTTTTATTAAAACCTAAACTTGTGTTTGAAATGTGATTTTAATTTCTGAAATGTGAATGTCATCCTTCAATTTGCATTATGTTCACATGGTATGGGTCTTAGGTTAGTTGTGTAATGAATTGATGTGAATTGAATGCACATGAGTTGTTGCTCTCTAGACTTGTAGTCTTGGACAGAAACAGGCTTGTCATTTTGGTAATTGCTTGCTTCCAATTTTGTTCCCTTTTGTTGCAAATAACTTTTGGTAATCGAATCGTCGTTATTGTGAAATATGGATAGAGGTAGTTTTGCCCACGGTGAGTCTCGCTGGCTCGAAAAACTACATTGTACTTCTTCATTCACATTATGTTAAAGAGGATATTGAGGCTAGAATGATCATGAGTGCTGGCCATGTTACTTAGGATGTGATTCCGTGCTTCTTAATCGTAGTTTATATCCGTAGATCACATTATTAATAGCATTGAACATTCTGTCTGTGAGGCTATCTATCGTTTTATCTTGGTTTGTCTCTTTAGCAACAAATTTAGATGTCAGGACACAACCTTTAGTTCTATGGTTGGTTGTACGTAGCGGTGAAGTTAGTCCCACTTCTCACAACCTGCAGTGTGTGTCTGGAAACTGTCCCAGTGCACTGATTGTCCTTTTAGATCTATAAATACTATCACGGTGGCCCTTGTACATCGTCCTTTAAGCACCGCTTCGTTTGGATGTTATGCCCATGCCTTTTGGATCTACTTGGCACGTATCTTTGTTTTTTCTCTGGCCTCAGTCCTCTGGTTATCTAGATTGAGTTTCATTATTATCTTTAAGCATTTTAATATGGATCTGCTCCTAAAAGCTGCTGGTTGAAGTGGTTAACCACTTGAGCTAATGGTCATTTGGCCAGGTTTCAAACTCTGCAGGTGGTGGTTTATCCATAAAAAAAAACTGTACAAGGATTAACCTCTTTCAGGATGTGAATGATCATAGTATTTACGGGAATGTGATCATATGAACTTGTATCTTATTGCAACAGTGTGTTTTGGCAATGTTCTGGTATCTTTATGGTAAAAATGCAATGATATATGTTTTTGAGTTCTAACTTCTAAGTACTGCATAGGTTTCTCATATGGGATTTTTATAACTTTGCTGCATATTATTTGGTGAAAAACTTTATTTGTTATTCCTGCAATTAGATTTATTAGCAGCTTGATGAGAAACAAAATTTTTTGCCTGCCTTTTTCTGATTGGTGCACCGTAAAATCTTATGCATAAAATGCCAAACTTAGCTAATTGTCTTGTGTCATGGTAACTGGTGACGGTACAAAAGACAAGGATATGTCCGCACCCAGAACTGCTTTCAAATAAGTATGTCTTCATTTTTTTTGTAAATATATCTAATGAAAAGATAGATTTTCGGTTAGAATTTTCCTATCTTTGTCAAGGGCTCAAGGTGGCAATGATGAACCCACATACTGTGCTGCAAATTCATTAAGACGTGTCTGTCCTTGTAATTAGAGTGTTGCAGTCACTGTGGTAGAGCTCATGCATGTTTATGGTCACTGCTTCAAAACACATGGTTGTGCCATAGCAGAGACGATAAGGGACCAGTAAAGTTTTGTCACGAGAAACGGGAACACTTGAAAATGAAAACTGCATAGCAGACAGTGAGAGTTGTTTAGATAAATCGCAAGAAACAACAAAGCCCCCCCTTCCCTCCCCTCCCCTTGCCTTGCTGTGTGTTACAGGGGATTGAGGGCTTCTGTTTTGGTGGTGGTTGGAACGGCATAAGATGTTTCTCCCCATACCCTTTTGAAATTCTTATCTTGTTCGGTTTTGTCTTTAGCTTCCTTCACGCTTCTATTTAAT
This sequence comes from Monsonia emarginata, assembly GCA_036897685.1. NCBI lineage: Eukaryota > Viridiplantae > Streptophyta > Magnoliopsida > Geraniales > Geraniaceae > Monsonia > Monsonia emarginata. Next base: position 5,015 of record JAYMSY010000381.1, on the reverse strand, counting down.
CGTGTTGATTACATGGAAGACTCCCTAGTTTTCTGAACTTTGAGATTTAAAAAAGAAAAAAGGGACATGTGGGTAGAGCTTAGAATTTTGACATTCCCAAATAGCTGTACCATCTTTTCCTTCATTTTTTCAACACTTCCCACACAGACTGTGATTTTTTTAATGTCAATAGGATCTGACTGCTGAGTAAGCTGGCTCGATGAATATCGATAAAGAAATGAATCCGGGAGGACATATAATTGTGCATGACATCAAGTTCCCTGATAGCTCCAAAGCAGACAGGCTTGGAAGGAGCAAAAACTAGATAGACGTGTTTTTTTTTTATTATTTTAAATTTAGCATCCTTACACAAATGAGATAAAGAGGGCACATGTGTATTAAATAAATGGAAGCATGTTTCATTGGGTCAGGAAGATCTCAGGCAGGATCTCTGGGTTTAGAAAAAGGGTCATAGAGAAGCATATGAAATGTTCCAACATAAACTGTGGCGTTTCCTCATCGTCTCTGATAAAACTCTGATCTGACTGCCCATTACCTTATCATACGCTTTTTTTTTTTTCTGATCTTCTGTCGTACTCTCATTTCATATTGTTTGTATTTAACTCCGAGATTTGATTTTATTATGAGAACTGGAACTTCTCCGGGATAGAGCCTTGTCTGGACGCATAGCGACATGCAAGTTTTGTCTTTATTGAAGACGACTAAGTCTTTCCTCAAGATTTGGTGCTACTCTACTGAGAAAACTTTTCGTGTATAATTGAAGCCATCCTACCTAATAAAATCTGATAATTTAGCTCATATCTCTACTCATGAGTAGCCCACCTCGGTTAGGTGGATGTGGTACTTTCTTTTGTCCCGTTTTGTTGAAAAATGAGAGCTAGGGTTTATTAAAAAAATTGTCAAAGGAATCTTACTATTCCAATATGCATTAAACTAATATTTGTATTAAGCACGAGGCATTCATGATTCGTGATGTACTGGTCTAGTCTTCTCTGTTTGTATGTGAACGTGGATGTGCTTTTTGCATTCTTCTTCGCCTATTACCTAACTTTTAGGTGTTTGATGCTATTGTTTAATGTAACATGACTGGAATTGAAGACAGTTTTACATCTTATCCTTTTCATAAGCATGCATTTGTATGTATATGTGAGCCGATGTAAGATGAGACTGTAGTTTGTATACAAACAATATGTATATGTATATGTAAAGCTGTGTACATACATTGCATTCACTTCATTTTGATGGAAGTATAGTTTTCATTTCCAAAGCAATATAATATTTCAAGCATTTAGTTAGCTGGTTAATATTATCATAGAGTCCATGTGATGAAATATATGTAGCACAGGGCTCCATGAAAACAATGACTCAGCATGATGGTTGCACTAAAAACTGCCCAAAAAGCTCAGTCACTGCTGATTTGTTGTTACTGTTCATTTCATTGACATGGAAAATTGAATTCAGATACAGAAGAAATTTATTCTAGCTTTTCTTTTTGTGTTTTCAGGTTGTTTCCCACTGCATTGACAAGTAAAGAAAATGAAACGAAAAGGAAGGAACAAGATCCCTTTTGAGATCCAGCTTGTTTTACTTTGACAACTCCTCATCATCTCTTTTGGAGCAACTTCAACGGAAAAAAAAAGAACGGCACCATCAGCAGCAAGAGCGAGAATCGATGGTATTCATCTTATCTCATCCCCATCCTCTTTCCTTCCAACCATCTGTGATTGTGAACAAAAAAGGAAAAAAAAAAGTAAAATCAGTTTTAAGGATAACAGAAAATCCGAAGAACTATGTTTATTATGCTTTGACGATTTTGTCGTAGGTAGCAAAAATATTATTATAAGTTAGAACTCAACTGGTTATCTGGGAGCTGATTGCCAGACATGGAAGGCTGCAAGAAGCCGTAGTGATCTTGGAATGCAGATCTACCCTGCAAGTTATAAATGTACTTTATTCTTATCAAAAGCAAGTGCAAAGTAGCCAAAACTGAGATTAAAAGCAATAACATTAGAAGTAAACTTAATTGGTACCTCAAAGTTTGAGGATAAGGCTTGCGAGAAGTCTAACACACTCTCCATTGAAGCTTGGTTGTAGTTGGTAATGTGATTGTTCTGTCAAATTCCATTTACAATGAATGGTGCATGGTCAGTTGAGCGATAAAGGAACAATGAACATATTGTGCAAACATTATACTACTACTGCATTGCTTATAAAATCATGTACACACCTTGTTGAAAACAGGGGAGCTTGCAGTGTCATCAAGAAAGGAATGCAGTTCTTGGTCCTTGCGGCATCTTGGTTCTTTGGCTTTCTGCTTCTTGCCATGCTTCTTCCCCAATGGCGCAGCATCGGATGCAGGATAAAAGCACCCATTGCCATCATTGAAGTAGGCTTGGTCTTCGTGGAAATGAGGAGGCCCAGAGGATGCATCAGAGACCATAGATAAGTCCTCTTCTTCTTCTTCTTCATCGTCTAATTGCTTTTCCTTGTAACAAAAACCACTTCCCTGCCCATCAACAAACTCCGTAACATCTCTATCTGGAGGAAGAACAGACTGTTCTAAGTAAACAGTCCAACCAGACTCACACCCGCTACTGTATTCTGAGCCCAACACATTCATTTTTTATGTAGATAGAAGGAGAAGGAGTGTAGCTAGCAATGCATATAAGCTGTGATATATGTAGAGAGAGTTGAGTTTGGGTTTTGAGGAAGGAACTTGAAAAAGAGTTAATGGAAGGGTGTGTTGGATTGGGAAAAACCAAAGAGAATCAGAGTGAAATCCTAGACTAGTTTTGTCCTGACTCTCCTCATTCGGCTCCTCTATCTTTATGTGAATGAATCAAAACTGCCAGTTGGGAGGGTTATAGTGAAAACGGAGCACCCCACAACCCCTGCACATGCTAGACAGCTTGGCACTGTGTACCCCCTTAACAAAACCGGGTACACGTCCATTTTCCCTTCCATACTCTATGGACACCTATCCCTTGAGCAGTAAAGACACACCCTTCTCTGTCTCTCTCTCTCTCTCCCTCATCTGTTTCTCTCTCTTATTAAGCACGTGGAAAAACTCGATTAGTGAAAAGCCCAACTAAGTTAGAGATTTGAATTAGGAAGACCCTACATTTCTCACCCCTTAAACCAACCCATAAGTTTACCATCAACTCGGTTACTAGAGAGGTTTAGGTCAAGTGGTCCTCATAACAAGTTTATATGTACCAAAGCCTACTTGGCCGAACGGTTACAGTTTTTAAGCTCAAGGCAAAGACCCATGTTTAAACCTGTAAGGCGGTGGTATTGCTCATCGGGAAAAAAAGTTTATATGCATCACGAGTTTGTAAATTAAAAATGTTATTAATGTTTAGGGGGTTTCAAATTTGGAAAGAAAATATGCTGTTCTAAAAGTAATAGAAGTTGCCTTTTAGCCTTTTTTTCCCCACCTCTCTACTTGTGCATGTCATATTTGCATGTGTAGTGCTTAGTCAATTGGGGTGGGAGCTAGAAAAAGTGATCTCTAATCCCCTCCCTCTTTTTTCCTTCAATTCCAATACTGAGAAACCATTTTCTGTATTAAAAAATGTCTTTGGCTATTATAGGAAACCATTTGTGGTGCACTGAGATCTGCAGATAACAGATAGGAAAAAGGTTTTGTCCCGGTTTTGTCCCAAACTCTTCCTTTAGTTTTTGCCTATGGTAAAACTTTGTAATATGATATAAATTACTAAGAATGTAAATAGCTACGCCTGATGTTGGAGAAGAACCTTCTCATTAGTCATAAGAAGGTGAAAGGAAGAACCAAAACAAAACATGCTAGAACCTTGTAGTGAACACAAAAACACGCTGGAAAATTTTTTCTCGGGCGTAGGAGTAGTACTTGTGTAGTTGACTAGGTTTTTATGAATCCACATGCCATGACACAGTGACTCACTGACTCTGTCTCTCTCTTCTCTTCTCTAAGTCTGAGGCACTGAGACTGAGAATTCACTCACTCACACATGTGGGCACGTGTGCATATGTATTTGCGGGCTTCCACATATACATACACATGTATGCACGTGCACACACACTTCAACCTAATTTGCTCTTTTAAAAGGTTTGTCATTTAAAATTACTGCTATTTGTGCTGATGTTCCTCTCCTACTTCCAATGTTTCAATTATTTTTACTCTGCCTGTCTGTGACACTGAAAAAACATGCAGGACACTCAGAAAAGAACGTGTTCGCCTGAAGAGGATTGTGTGGAAGCAAAAAATGGAGTTCTAGCGCCAACCAGCCAGGTTCGAGAAATGAATTTAGAAGGTAACAACGCTTTTTTGGTCTTTGTATTTACGATGAGTTTATAGGATATGGTATGATTCTGGAATCTATAAGAAACTATGAATTTAAAACCAAAAGAAGATTCATATATGTGTAGAAAGAAAATAAGGTAATTTTCAGTTATCATGTGACATGTAAAACACATCATAATATTCCAACAAATCATATGGAGAAGATACTCAAAACCTATTGCCTAACAGTTGTCAATGCAACAATAATGGCATCTTGTTGGCCTTTCTGTTATGACAAAATATCATAGGGGTTGGTGGCTTGATACAGTCAACTTTATTGGTCAGTTGCATGTTTTTTTTAGTTGTTGTAAATCTGAAGGAAAAAAAATTACTTTTGAAAACCAATTTCAAAGAGGGAGCTTAAATTTTAATTGTTGAGGTGATTAATGGAAAGTCCAATAGATAAATATATTCATATTGCATGTGTGTACTTTCCAAGGCATATATATTCACAACTTGGGGTATCTATTTGGAAAATAGAAAAAGTGACAAAACAATGAGCTTTTTTTTTGGGCTCACCCACAACTGATGTATTGGAGGCCCAGTACAGACATGAAAGGCACATAGGCCCATCATTATTGGGCCTTAGGATTGTAGCATTGCTCTCATTTAGAATATTACTCCCTTCGTCCCAAAATAAGTGTCCCATTTTTAATAAATAACTTAATTATGAGGTGACTCTCTAAAATTT
>JAYMSY010000380.1:0-12438 GCA_036897685.1 Monsonia emarginata | reverse complement strand
AATAAAACATTTCAATTTGAAAAAAATATATAATTAATTTTTATTTAAAAAAATTAAAAATTCGATTTCGACGAACTATAAGTCAATTTATAAATAAAATAATTGAAAGAAAATATAATTTATAATATTTTGAGAAAAAAAATAAAATGAAGCGAGATATTTCGAGATTAAATCAGAACAAAAAAACAAATGTGCGACCTAATTAGTATAGTTGATGAACAAAGTATAAGCAAAAAAATTATGAAAAAAAAGACGAAAATAGTGTGTATTTAGTCCAAAAATTGGCTCCTATAAAAAAAAGTCCAAAAATTGGCGGGAAAAATAGAAAGGGAGTGTTTGGCTACAGGATATACTTAACCCAAGTGACGGTACACAAAAACGGGTTTTCGTTTTCCAGTAGACACAGTCGCTCACTCTGCGTCTTCTTCTTCAGTTCATTTCTACTTTTTTTTTTTTTGCTCAAAACCCTCAAATTTTTGCTCCGTAAATCTCCAATGGAGATCGGAGGCAGCAGCGAAAGCCCAGCTGAGCCGAAGAAAGGCAGTTCCAAAACCCCCAAAAAGCCGAAGCAAAGCGTCCTCAAGCAGAGTCAGTCTCTATCTCTCTCTCTGGGCTTTAATTGATTTGATTTTGATTGATATTTTCATAAATTGTTTGGTTATTGCAGAATCTCCAGCTGAATTCTTCGCGGAGAACAAGAATATTGCTGGGTTTGACAATGTAAGCTCCAGATTTTAATTTTTTCTGATTTTCGCCTAATTATTTTTCTTAGCAATTTTGTTGTTGAAGTGAAGATCCATATAATTGTTCTACTCTGATTTTTGAAAGAAAAGTGATTTTATTGGTTTTTTTCTTCTGGGTCTCAGCCAGGGAAAAGCTTGTACACTACTGTGAGAGAGCTTGTTGAGAACTCGCTTGACTCGGCCGAGTCTGTCTCGGAGCTTCCTGTGGTGGAGGTTACCATGTTAGTGTTCAAATTTGTGGATCACTGTGAAATTATATGAATTTTGATTGGAACTATGTCTCATGTCTGCATATGAATATTTTTGTTGTTGTTCTCAATCTGAATCTGCTGTTATAGTGAAGAGATTGGGAGAAGCAAGTTCAATTCTATGATTGGTCTTGTTGATCGTGAGCGTGTCGATGCACAGCTATATGATGATTATGAGACTGAAAAGGCTCGTGAGGTGTGTGCTTTTCACTTCCAATGTGAATTGCTAAATTCGTGTCTCTTCGGTTGATTGAGAGTGTAACTGAGGAATGTTGTTTTGTTGCTCTTACAAATGGTCTTTTGTGTTGTGCTTTATTCGTGCAATGCAGAAACGGTTGGCTAAGGAAGCCCGTATTCAGGAAATACAAGCTAAGAATGCAGCTTCTGGGAAGAAAGTGAAAGAGCCTGCTGCTCCCAAGGGCTTTAAAGGTCGTGGCGAAGCTTCGTTTTACAGGGTGATATGCAAGGTGAGTTTTGGCTTTTCTTTCCAAATATCAACCTTTGTTTTAACATACTATTGTTATTTGTGTTCCCGAGCATGCCCCTTTATTTTCGATCTGGATTTATCTTATTCGATAGTTGTTTTTGCTCTTAATGTAGGATAATGGAAGAGGGATGGCTCATGATGATATCCCCAATATGTTTGGACGAGGTTTCATTGTTATTGCTTGCATTACTTCCATTTGATTACATGAAGTTGAGAAGTTGTGTTTAGACGTAGAAATGGCACTTCTCTAAGCTTGCTGTCATAACATTAATTGTTGCAGTTCTGTCGGGTACAAAATATGGGTTGAAGCAGACACGTGGGAAATTTGGTCTGGGTGCAAAGATGGTAATGCTTTGACATAGTCCTGCGGTGTGGTTCCGTGTCCTTTATAATGTAATTGTCTCAGTTGTATGTAATATAGTTCATTTGCTTACTAGCTCGACTATTATGCTATATAAGATTTAGCTATTATGTCTATGGTAATGTATGCAGGCATTAATCTGGTCCAAAATGAGTACAGGACTTCCTATCGAGATCTCATCATCAATGAAAAGTCAAAATTATACGTCATTCTGCAGGCTTGATATAGATATTCATAGGTATAATTTAGATTTTGGAAATTAGAGGAGACTTAAGTTATCTAATAGTTATTACACATTATGCTTCACATAACCTTTCAGGAACATTCCTCATATTCATGTGCATGAAAAGCGGGACAACAAGCAGAGGTGGCACGGGGCTGAAATTCAAGTTGTCATCGAAGGAAATTGGACAACTTATCGTGTACATACTACATATTTTGCCTCAGTAGTTCAATGCTATATAATGCACCTGCTATGTTTGACTATGATGTAGTTGGGAAGTACTTGAACTATATTGTTTATGTCGTTAAGTAAATAACTCTCTTGCTGCTATGTTTCCAGTCCAAAATTTTGCATTACATGAGACAGATGGCTGTTATCACTCCCTATGCACAGTTTCTCTTTAAGTTTGTATCAGATGCATCCGAGTATGGGCTCTCTCTCCCTTTCTCTCTCGTGCACATACACAGCTACTCTATTGTATCTAAACTAGCACATATTTCTTTTATGCAGTAAAAATGTGACTATACAGTTTGCGCGAAGAACAGATGTAATGCCTCCAATACCTCTTGAGACGAAGCACCATCCATCTTCTGTTGATTTGCTACTTATCAAACACCTAATTGCAGAAACTTCAAAGCAGAACCTTCTGCAGTTTCTTCAGCACGAGTTTGTGAATATAGGAAAATCCTATGCTGAACGTTTAATTGGTAAGAATTTGCAACTAGTTCTTTCATTTGAAATTGCAAGTTAAAAATGTTCTACTTTGCCAGAGGGTGACTAAATATCCAATATGAAGGAGGGACCTCCTTTGGCAGTAAAAACTGTAGAGAACGGAGCTTAATGTTGTTAGTTCATTAGTGGAATGTGAGTTTAATATAGAAAGGTAATTTAATTTGACAAATTAAAATCGGAAGAGAAAACAAAACAGCTGTATAAACTAGAGTTGTCATGAAACTAGCAGAGATAGTTTAGTGTTATGTTCATCCGCTCATATTTTCTGGACTCGTATTTGAGGAGATAAGGATTTTTGATAATGCTGAAGTCCCATCCACAATGTCTGCAATGGGAACCTTACTCTTAGGATGGGGTTTACTGATCTCTTTCCCTGTTCCAAATTTGTGCTGGAGCTTTCTCATTACCATAATATAGAAATTGGTGTGTAGCATTTCAGCCATAAACAAAAGAAGCTTAGCTTTGTGGATATTGGTGTTTTCAGAATTTTTCATCCCTTTCAGTTCCAAATGAAGTTAAAATTCATATTTATCTTAGAGTTTGTGATAATCCTCTATGCATAGTAAGCTGATTCTTACCAATACGATTTTTTCTGATTTTTCAGGAGAAATGGGTCCAGATTTTTCCGCAAAGATGGCTGTTAAGTCTCTAACAGATAAGCAAATAGTTCGCATCCATCAGTTGTTTCGTCAAGCGAAGTTTGATGATCCAAGTGGTGATGTAAGCAGTTCGTGGTCTTTAATCTCTATTATTTGTTGAATTGTTTGCCAAGTGTCTTTTGTCAAAAAGGACGTAAAATATTTAGTTCATAATCCCTTATGTGCTGTCTCGTGTTATAATGCGTACATGAAATTTTCCAGTGTCTAAGTCCTGCTGGGGAATACAATCTTCGTCTGGGAATCATAAAGGAGCTGCATCCAGACCTGGTTGCAACTTATTCAGGCAGGTGTGTAAGATTCTACCTCTTTTTTTGTTCTTTTAGGAAAATGACATGAATCTGATGTGTTAATATACAGTTAACACTGTGTTTGTGCTTGTTAGCTAACATTGTTCCCCTGTCTCTCTTGTAAACTCGTCGTACTACAGTGCACATGTTTTTGAAGGACACCCATTTATTGTTGAAGCTGGTGTAAGCGTGGGCGGAAAAGATGTTAAGCAGGTAAATACTTTTTCTCAACATGGATTGTTCATTCAATAGCTTAGGTCTGATTAAGCATGCCATCAGTCACTATTATTCTAGCACTGTATTGATCCATTCATACACCATTTATTAACCGTACCATACCTTTCTGAACTATAGGGACTGAATATTTTCCGGTTTGCAAATCGGATTCCTCTTCTCTTTGAGCAAGGTGCTGACGTGGTCACCAGGACTGCCCTAAAGAGAATCAAGTAAGTTGTAGTATACACTTTTTTCGGGGTTGGCATTATTGTCATGATTCTTATAACAATTAAAAGCATATACACCTACATATGTAGCAAGTCTCATTGTGGCATCTTTAATTTTCAGCTGGAGTAGTTACAAAATCAACCACGTGCAAGACAAGGTAGGCGTCTTTGTCAGTATCGTGAGCACAAAAATACCCTTTAAAGGAAAACATAAGAAATTCATTAACAGATTTGAGTAAAAGTCGACTTGTGGCACACAAAGGCGGAGCTTCACAAATGTCTACCTTTGGCACACAAAAGTTGATTTTCACAAAGGTCGACCTTTGGCACACAAAGGTGGACCTTCACAAAGGTCGACCTTTGGCTCACAAAGGTTGACCTTTATGTTAAAACTGAAGGTAAATTTTGACAAAGGTGGACCTTTGGCACACAAAGGTGTACATTCACAAAGGTCGACCTTTGATTCACAAAGGTTGACCTTTATATATGTTAAAACTGAAGGTAAATTTTTACAAAGGTCGACCTTTGGCACACAAAGGTTGACCTTTATATGTTAAAACTAAAGGTAAACTTTTACAAAGATTGACCTTTGGCACGCAAAGGTTGACCTTTATATGTTAAAACTGAATCTAAACTCTTACAAAGGTCAACCTTTGACACACAAAGGTCGACCTTTGTGTGGCTAAGTACTTGATATTGGTAAATTGATAAATTGATGAAGGGTATTTATGGAAGAAAGAAATGAAACAGACCTTTTGGCCTTCAAAATCAAGGTTTCCCTTGGGTCTGTTAGACCCATAAACAGACATTGGGGGGAGAGATTTTTTTTTCCACACAATTACCAAACAAAAACCAATATTTGAAAGGTTTGTGTGAAGGGTCTATAAGACCCTCTAAAGCTTTACCAAACAAGCTCTTAGTTACAATCTATCTAAACATCATACAGAAGTTTACTACAAATAAAGAGGGAAATGTAAATTCGTTGTTTTTGTTCAAAATAATATTCATGTATATTTTTTTGAGGAATATTCATGTATATATAAGCTATATATACTATAGAATAACTTTTTGTTGTTGTGAGGTATTTCTTTTCAGTTTTGAACTCACAATCTATTTCAAGGATATCATAATATATAAAACTAACACAGAATGCTTAATGGAATTGAAATTGGGTAGTAAGAAGCTTATGCTCAAACTCTAATGCTTTCGTGTACGTGTACAGAACTGAAATTAAATAAGTATAAATAGCTTAAAAGATTTTAAAAAAATCATGTCAATTTATATCATTTTTTCTTTTCAAAATATTTCTTATTGCAAAATCAAACGATACGCTTTTAAAAAAATAAAATCGAGAGAATAATAAGAAAACAAACAATTTTAATATAATAAATTTTTTAAAGGGCTTTAAAATGTACCTATACACTGCCTAACTTCTTTTTCTAGATTATTTTTAAATCATAATCATATTAAACTTTAATGCCACCAAAACGTCTTGCGCGAGAGAAATTTTGAATTAGTGCATAATTCGATCCATCTCATTTTTCAAGTTAATATAGCCTAGCATCTCAAGGGTACATCGCAAACTTCACATCGAGATCACCCTATCTTTCACAAAGTGTCCATATGTATCAATGAACTAGCGACGAACTGTCATTTTTTATAAACAATATCATCGTCTACCAAGTTTGAATCTGAGTCTTTGCCTTTGAGCAGAGCTTACCACGAAACTTGCATTTAGACGACATTTAGACTACCAATCTTGCTACAACAATCCGCTTTAGAGATGATGCTGTCTATTGTCTACTACACAATACGGTTCCAGTTATTATAAGCAGAGCTTGAGAATGATTATAAGCTAGCAGTTATAAACGAAGCTGATTCTTGTTGCTTTATGTTGTCCGCGACATGCGAGACCACTCCAGCACCAGCATTGTGAAGCCATTCGTTTTTCACCTGCGAAAACAATAATCGGTTTTTGCTAAGAAGCGGAGAACAAAGCATTTCAATCAAGAAGAGTAGATAATTAAGTTGAGCTCGTATACGTGAATGTTGTTATGAGCCAAGAAAGGCCATAACGAGGAGTGAAAGCTGACATCTACTTTTTTCCATCCTAATTGCTGTAAGCCGCGTATCATTTCCTCTGTAAATTAACAAACTCAAAACCGTCGATATTGATCTTAATGATTCATTGAGTAGTTGTGACTAGCAAGACCAGCGATTGTTGTTACCTTCCATGATTTCATGATACCCGGCTGTGTTTTCAGTGTTCGGTGCCTTTTGTGCTGCCTCCTTCGCTTTTGCTGCTTCCGGAGGAAAGTGAGGGCCATCTGAGGAAACCGGTGGACAGTACTCTACATCTACAACATGCTTGTAACCATCTAGAGATCGTCGTGGGGGCTGCAAAATAATACACACACACATATGAAAAGATACACTAAGATGCCAATGTCAGAAGAAGACCAACTCAACAAAAAAACTAAAAGCTCAAGCTGATAGTTGAAGACCTTCATAATTTACAGATGGCCTACAAACAATGTCTGAATGCAAAACCTCAGTTGATATTGATAGGGTCGAATCAACTTGAGAATTATCGTAAGACTAGTGACTGTAAAGATGCTCAGACCTTCATCTCTACCGTGAAGCATACTGTTTTCTATTAGTTCTACCCTATGCTTTTCTCTTTTAATCTTTACCGTCAAACCCAACCTAATATAGAGGAAAATAAGCATATGCGATATTACGTCAGTAAATGAGTTTAGGCCTCCAGTGGAACCAACTAGAGTAACTAAAATTAATAATGACATATCAAAACTAGCATATATTTTATCGTTTCAGCAAGCTGTACTTCTGTGTCCATGCCCGTAAGCCAAGAAAGCTTTGTGCGTACAACTGAAGATGCTGAATGCACTGAATAATAAATTTTCACTAGCTTTACTAATAGTTGTACATAATCTCTTAAAATTCTTTTAGACTAGCAGCGGGGCTTACAGAACTCAACAGGTTTCCATATATATCTTTCTTTTTCCGGTTCCTTTTTTCACACAGAAATTGCAGCCTTTGGGTGTTCATATTATGATAGCAGTAATGAAAATAACAAAAACAGGATATAAAGCAGCACATAGAAGGGAATGTCAAACTCACCTTACAAAGTTCAATCTCTCTCCTTATGGAGGACGTTCGCCACCCAACCATATCTATATATCGTTTAAGGTAAATAAATTTGACGGCAGAAAGAAAGACTGGTACATCAAAACAGGTAAAATAGCCTACTGATTGTGCAAGTAAGAAGATGACATGCTGAGGATACGATCATAAGATACATTAGCATAAAGAGTGCGAGTTTTAAAAGCACTAAGGGCCGATCTGCGAAGATATAGCTTAACTGAGTCATTATATTGGTTTTTGAAGAAGAATCTCAACTACTAAAGAGGTTTCTCAACTTACAAAAATTTCCCGTCTTCACAATCAGATGCCATCCTCCACAGAAGTGGTGGTCTGTTGGGTTTACCATCAGTCAGGAATAACTGACTGCCTGTTCGGCCGACAAGTATAGGAGCTATTGGTGCAGCAAGCTTTTCCAAGATGGGAACTCCAAAGAGAAATGGAAGCTGAAAAGAAAGATCATTAAAACATTAAATAGGTGAACTAGGTAAAGGTCAGAGGCATTGCACAAGTCAAGACACTTCAACGATATTAGTTTTGTATTCTTAATGGAATTCCAAATGATGAAAACAAAAGAAAAACAGTTAAATATATAACAGTCAGAGTAGTAAGATAATCCTGTATTTTAGCTAATAACTTTTTTATGTTCTTAACATTTTAAAATGGAAGGGTCCAATTTAGAGAACAAAAGAAAAAAACAGATAAATAACAAACAACCAGACCATTATGGTAATCCTGTATTGTAGCTAATGAAGCTCTACTTTCTTAACATTTTGAAATGGCTATATAAATGCTGAAACTATGACGGTGATTGATTGACAGGGTGATATCTACTTCTCACTGAGTAGCTTTAATTTCTTTCAAGTTTCCATCAATCTCATACCACCTACGCTTTCACTTCACAATATATCAGTGAATATGTGACACCCACACACTAGAACCATTTTCTTCATCGTCACAATAGAGGAAAGGCATATCAAGCCAGAAGTGAATTATTATTTTAGTCTTTGTTCGTTTCGTGGAAAATAAATTCAACTTAAGAATTATTTGTGCATGGCATTTTAGAATAAAATAAGTTATGTTCAATATTTAGCTGGCATGGTAAGACATTCTCTGAGAAAAGGCCTTCCTCTTCTGGACACTAAAGAGGACTATCACTCCATAATGAAAAAAATATAAGGATTTATTTTTCTTCGAGTACTACACAGCAGAAAACACAAAAAAATTAGTCTAACAAAGAGAGACTAGATTTTCTCGATGTCTTCTACTGTTCTTCTGTATGGAAACAGTGCATATATAACCTCTGCTAATAATATTCTCTTATGAAAAAGTATAGAAGACGTCCTCCAGAACAAACCTGCTTTCTCCCTCTCACCCCAAGATGTGGAGTGGCCAAGGTAATAAAATTGATTGGCTCCAATCCAGCAATCATACCTCGTCTTGAAGAGCTTGCTGTCTGGGAATTTGTTGTTGAAGAATTGGTGAGATCATCAGATGAGCTACTACTTGAATCATGTTGTGAATATAGGACAGCAACTGCATATCTTGCAAACAAGCCACCAAGAGAGTGGGCTAAAAAAGATATCCTTTTTAGGCTCTCTGTCTTTTGTACTACTTGCATGACCTGTATTTATTAGATTATGTCATTTACAAAAGTAAAACCTGTATCAAATAAAGGTGGAACTTGAATTTTAACGACAAAAGAGTTTTTATGGGTCTGAAGACTCACTTCATCGGCTAGTCTCTTTCCAGCTCCATCAATCCCACCAAATGTTTTAGTATAGGTATTGCATGAACTTGCTGCACACATAAAAAAACACGTGAGACTCAACCGACTTCAAAATCATGTTTGCATGAGCAAGACAACAACAAGAAAATACATATGAACAAAACTGATAACACCAAGAAAGTGATATGATATCATTTATGAGCCCCAGATTGTTTTCAAGAATGAGAAGCCATGAGTTGTTAATACTAAATTCCAAAGTCAGGGCATTTGGACCAAATCTATATTCCTACTGTATAATAGAGGAAAGTCTAAGCTAACTAGGATAAGAATTTGTAGATCGCCTTCACTCTTTGCTATTTATATTCTGTTTTATACCATGGTATCAAAGCTGTCCGATAAGACTGTGTAGATCGCCTTCACTCATATACCATGGTATCAAAGCAGTCAAGATCCTTGCTAAAACCAACAGCAGATATCCATTATACAATTAAAGTTACACCAATATTGCTTGTCCTTTCATTTCTCAATGACCTGTCCTGTATTTCCACATATCATGGATAGGATACTAGAGGGTTTACTCAGTTCGTGCTGCTAAAAAAGAAAAGTTGTATTAACTACTACTAATACAACAACAAAGCCATTTCCAGAACTAAGTTGAAGTTGGCTCCATAAATCCTTCTGCAAAAATATTTGGGATCCACCGTCCTTATGTTCTCCACAAAAAAATTGAATTAGACAGCTCAATAAAACAAAGAGCACCAGTCAAAGGAAACTAACGATATATCAAGAAGTTCTTTCCAAGACGTTTTTTCAACTCTGCCTCCACATATATCCAGTCGCTTGGGCTGCAATACTAAAAAAAAATATTATTAGTAAATCAGATGTCAGTCCAGACTCCAGAGTGAAGGCTGACACATGGCATCCAAAACCATAAGTGAAAAAATACTTCTCTACTGCAGTATAGAGCATGCTGGGATCTAATCGATCATCACAGAGGTCAAAGACATTGAACAACTAAATTATTAAATACATAAATAGAAGAAAACATATGCTTTGCTACCTATTAACATTAACAAGAATCTAATTCTAAATCAACATTTTTAAGATAATGTTTTTCAATGGCAAAAATGGAAAGACTTCTTTTTCTTTCACTCAAAGGAGAATGACAAACATACATAAGAAACATCTGATTAAGCCAACAACAGTGTCAACAAATGAGTAATTGCACATCTGATTAAGCCAACAACAGTGTCAACAAATGAGTAATTGCACACTCTGAAGACTGTAGCCCTTCTTTTTTTTTTTACTTTTTTACGAAAGATCAAATATCAACTAATTTTTTTATCAACCCAAAGCCAGAGTAATTAAAATGGACTGTATCATCCTGTACAGACAAAATTCCAATTGCACCTCATGGGTCAACAATAATATGGCTGAACTCGGAAAATTTATAATTTGAAGAATCAAATAATCTGTTTAATAAATGGTTTCACATAATGATGAGTGCATGTGAAGTCCTAGCTTCCTTGCAAATTGG
The DNA here is from genome assembly GCA_036897685.1 of Monsonia emarginata. Taxonomy (NCBI): domain Eukaryota; kingdom Viridiplantae; phylum Streptophyta; class Magnoliopsida; order Geraniales; family Geraniaceae; genus Monsonia; species Monsonia emarginata. The sequence continues at coordinate 1,827 of JAYMSY010000380.1, read as the reverse complement.
AACTATCACTTTTTCTTTACTTATTTGAAGGGTATGGAACACTAAACTTTCCTAAGTATTCAACACTTTGTATATTTCCTTTTTGCTGAAATATAACCCAGGCACATCATATATGCAACAAGCTTTGGGCCAATAGACGTGACCGAATTTAAAATAGCAAAAACTAATACAAAAGCAAATATGTGCTATGAGTGATAAGCTAAGGAGACATATTTCTTTAATAGAACATCAATCATACCAGGCAAGATAACCCACATAAGTGATGACTTTTGTTTCCTTTGTTTCCTATAATGTCACTTCCTTACGGCTAAATTTCTGCCTTTTATCTTGAAATAGACTGTGATTGACACATACCTAGCCAAGATGCCATGAACAAGGACAAGAAGATGATCAGGCTCATTTTTCACATCCAAGATGTTCTTGGATGATGCAACACTTCCAAGCATTGCAAAATTCATGCCTTTAGCTCGGAGGCCCTGATATTTCCAACTATTGTTTACGCCTGCACAGGTTTATCATACACCATAAGAAAAACAACACGTGTATGTAGTAAAGGCATGTTATTTACGATTCAAAAGGGAATCCCCAACATATTCACTTGTCTTAACCAAAGAGGTTTTCTTACCGTAAGACTCACACGATTCATGTTCCAATCACAGAGGCTTAGATAACTAATAAAAATCCACATCTTTGAATTTTTTATGTACTGAATAGCAGCAGTCTTGTACAGCTTTACGGCAAAACAAGAGTAACCACAAATAATGATGCTCCAGACATCCAAATTACAGGGCTTCAGCTACTCCCTAAACCCTAAATCTACCATCTACAGGCCTTATCAAACCCCAATTCCCCAACTAACATCCAGTCTGAACCAAATCCCGTCAACAATTAACAGAACCATTATCTGATTTCTGGATTCAGAGTTATTAATTAGAAGAAATTTTACATCTTTCACAATGATAAATACATCCTCCTAAGAAATAAGATTGACTGGCACTTCAAGATTAAGGCATTTAAAGTTTGAACACTCAGATTGCTTTACTTCATCTCCTCCACAAGCAAATTCCCTGGTGTGCCAACAACTCCCCAACAAACACCTACAAATCTAAGTATCTAACCAAACATCCAAGCTACAGCCATCACCACATCATCTTCTAACTCGCAAAAACTCACAAATTACAACAAAAACTGGACAATTCAGATCAAAAGAAGCTTCCTCATTCTCAATCACACACACAAAATCGCATTATCTTTCAAATTAAGGCTCAAAACAACACTATCTACAAATTTCCGATCTGTGGAACACCAATTCATATCGCAAGCAAATACAAATAAAATCGAACCGCAAAAAACGAATTTCAGAAACTACCTGAAGACGACGAAGAACCGGACGAAGACGGAGAGCAGGAGGAGGAAGAAGACGACGAGGAAAAAAGGCCATGAAAAGGATTGTTCCGAAAATTGCTGAAACCGGAAGAAAATGCGCAACGAGCATGAACGAGAGAAGGAGGCGAAGCCATGTCAGGAATTATATATAGGTGAATGAGGAGAGAGAAAGGTAGATTTTATCGGGAATTACAGAAGTTGGGATCACGTCGTCATCAACATCGGAATCGACGCCATAGCTCTTATCTTCTGCTTGCTGGTGCTGAGGTCTGATCAAAGCCCATGCTTGGATTCAGAGTCCATCTTCTTCGAATTATTGGAGGAGTGTGGTGGTGGTGGTGGTGGTGAGAGACTGGTGTTCGTCTGTTTGTTTGCCTCTGTGGCGTCCCCTATTTTCTCGGGAAAATGATTTCTGCGTGATGTTCGTTGGACTTTGGCGAC